>PNEQ01028871.1:38613-66764 GCA_003012365.1 Medauroidea extradentata | reverse complement strand
CTAACGTCTGGTATTCTTATTGACTTGTCAAAATGTGAATTTTATCCCTATGTTTTTATGGAATGTTTGTAAAGATAAGCGTTTGATACACGGCTGAAGACAACCGGGAAGTTTCGGTATAGAAAATTAACACTACATCTGATTCGTGCACAATTTTTGAGCAGTATTTAACGTGAAACGAAGTTATTCATAGAATTGAAATGAGAAAGTGATCATTTTTGTTTAGCCACGGAATGATGTTAAGTGCTATAGCAGTTACATACCACTGAAAATTACTGAACAAGGTGTACAGTGCACGTAACGTGCCAACTCGGCATACTCCTTTAACATATGATTTGTATGAAAATTGCGAAACTAGTACAACGTGCTTATGTTGTAAGGTAAGCTGATGTATTTCTTTTTTTATAAGGTAGTTGAATGAATGGTTGATTTTGGCAAGTTTTTTTTTGCAGTCTTTGAGTATTTTTATTGGAGGTATTGACGAGTGTTAAAATTCGTTTTACAGTATTATATTAACAAATATTTGTTAGTAAGCAGTTCCCTAAAGTGACGTATTTTTTTAAGTTACCACCTCAGAAGATTTAATTAGTGTTTAAAAAACTGACAAGTATTATTTCTGTATTTTAATGTGGTCTATTAGCCTACTAAAATCGTTTATACTAACGCGATCTCTCTGATGTTAAAAATTTTTCTGAACTAGTTTTTTTTTTTTTTGTTTTGATATAATGCAGTAATCTATTAATTTTCTAAAGCGTTTATTTGTCAAACCATTGGTAAGAGATGGCATGTTACTGCTGATTTTAATTTCTCGTCAATGTAATGTAAATTTTTGCACTCTGGTCAAATCCCGAAAGTTTTAAAAGAAATTCCGTGAAATTATATTCGTACTTATGGAAAACATTAAAATTTCAGGGAATTTGTTTTGTAGAGTCAGGACACTCACTTTTCGTTTAATTGGGTCCTGTTTAGTGCTGAAATTTTACAACAACGAGTGTGTAAGGAATAAAGGATGGCCAGAAACATTCACATAACAAGCACACTGCGCGAATCGTGCAACGAAAATGTTGCACGACGTTTACGTGCGCAATGTGGCAACATAGCACAGGTGAAGTCATCTTTTGCGCTTCACCTCATGGTATTATTTTGTGTACGTTTCATCAAGTAAACGTAGAATCATGTTTGGACTGCTCGGGATTTTAACCTGCACTAAGGTTAATTCTACTACAGGTTGGAAAGAAAATACATTGTCTTATGGGAGAGCTTGGTACAGGGAAAATTTCTGCCACTAGTTTCGCTTCAATCGCTAAGAGACCAGATAAATACGGAACCGTAGTAAAATTAAATTTAAATAAACTTGGAAATTATATTTGTCATTAAATTTAATTTTCAAGTGAAAAGGAACAAATTTCGCGTTTTAAATTATCAACTTAATGTAACTTAAAATTCAGGAAAGCTCTGTGATTGGTCAGTTTGGTGCACTAGCGATACCAGCGCTCAAGTGGCAGACATTTTCCCTGTGCCAAACTAATAACATTGATCTTTCTAACCTGTAGTAGAATTAACCTTACCTGCACCCATAATATGATATTCAGAACAGTAGCAGTAAGATAAGTAAGATATCTGTGGAGCGCAAGAGAGAACTATCTACAGTGCCATGTTGCCACACCGTGCGAGTAAAATGTCATCATACATTTTGCCACTAACGTTTTCGTCTCCAATTCAGCCCAGAAATCGCGTAATGTGCTTATTATGAAGTTTCTGGACAGCCTGTATTAATTTTTCAAGGAAACTAAAAATTCGCATCGCAAACGGTGTAAAATGGGTTGAAGGTCTGGTGGTGAAATAAATTTACGTAATTATCCAGCCCGTCAAATAGGAGAGTGCTCTAATGAGACCGATGAGGATTCAAGACTCGCGTCAATAGTTTTGCCTCCCCTTCGTCGGTTATAATGTTGAGGCGAATAAGTTGCGGGCAATTGCTCCGTTGTTGTATGCAGGAAAAGGGACTTCGAAGGGGGTAAAGTTTGATGGGAAAAAAGGGGGGAGGGGACTGGGTATACGCCAGCAATAAGCGCGTATCATTAAAATGCAGATAGTGTCGCGCCCTTCTTTTGTTTATTGACGCCATCCCTTATAACGGAGGTCATTCCAGCGGCGGCCTATGGGAAGCGTCCGCTGGTTGGTCCCCTTCATATTATTTTGTACACGCCCTGTTGTTTACGTCACTTTCCATCTGAAGTACATGTCGCAAGGAATGCAAATGTCAAACCGCTCAAGTGAGGCAACTCTACTCATTGCTTTTATATTATTGTATTTTATTACACCTGGTGCCATCCACCAGATTAACAATGTCATTGTTTGCTGGATGGGTCACTGGGAAAGAACCATGGGTTCCTATTTATGCTGTTTTTGCGTGTTTAGTTTTTTTTTTTTAAATCCTGAAAGGGAACATATATAGCAAAACAGTTACATAGAAATGTTGGAAATTGTTCGTACTATGTAACCCAATTTTTTAAAACCATATTTTTTTTTTTTTTTTTTTTTTTACAGTTTTGGCTACTTATCGACCTAATTAAATTTTCTTATAGTCAGTAACTATCCAAAATTATAAATCCTAACTTTTTGGAAAAAAATTAGGGTACATAGCACGAACAATTTCCAACATTCCTATGCAGTGATTTTGCGATATCTCCTCTCTTTGAGTGTTTGAAAAATAATACTTATTAAAATAGCGTAAATAGGAACCCGTGACCTAAATTGCATTCTAGAGGGAAAAATTCGTAATTTTATATATGAAACTGTTAGTTTTCTGTACGTTACTAGGGAGTACATTATCCTATTACAAAATAGCTCAGCTAGTTTTCCTATAGTGGCATTTCAGTGTCAAAATGTGCATGTTTTTAGTTCATACACCACTTGAAAACCAATCAACATAATGAAACTAAATAATTCACAATGAAAGTACATGTTACGGGCTAGGGCATTAAGTATAGCTAGATATAGTGACATTTCGCAAATTCAGTGACCTGCATGCTAGAATCACATATCCTGTGCATACTCAAGTCCCGACCATTTGTCCACTAGCTTCTACTAAGTGGAACAGCATACATTGAACAAATAGACAGGGCTTGAGTATGCATAGGATATTGGACTCTATCATGCAGGTCATTGAATCCGCAAAATTTCACCATTTCTAAGTATAGCCTATAAAATCCCAATACAAAATATTTTTCTATTAAAAAAATTCCACAAGTAGCAAAAAAATTCTAAATTTCAATAATTTTTTTAAAATTCAAAAAATTTTTTGAATGGGATTTTATGTGCGTAAAGCCCCGGCCAGTGACATGTCTTTCACTGTGAATAGGCCTCGGAATGCGCAAAATACTTTCATCCAGACGGCCACCGTAAGATGCCTTTCCGGTGTTTCAGGCGCATGTATGCAACACGTATTAATCCTTTATAATTCAAGGCTAATTTTACCTTCGCTATAGCAGTAAGACTGTTACTGATATCAACATTTTCTTCGCGCTTTATCAAAGACACAGTCGTGCTTATTTTCGCTGCGTCCTGCAAAATTTAGTACAACAAGCGGTTATGTTAAATACCTAATACAAAAGAAATTTTTTTTAGAAATTTACAGTCTACCATCCTTTATACTTGGCTTCGGCGAGCACACCGAAAATAAGAACAACTGTATCTTTTATTAAATGCGAAGATAATGTTGATATGTGTAATACTTGTAATGATATAGCGAAGGTAATGTTAGACTTGATTTATAAGTTGTCAATGCGGGTTGCATACATGCGTCTGAAACACTGGAACTGTCTCGTACGTGCACGTGCCAGAGTTTATGCATATTTGACTATAAATATAATTTAAAATATAAACGGCAGTCGATATCATAAAATCTCTCCGTAACTTTGTTATGACTGATTATAACTACATACTCTGATTTTGTCGCTAGAAAAGACAGCAAAAATAGTAACTTATTAGTTAATTACTGAAATTTCATTTTAATTGATAATTTAGCTAAAATCTTCATACAGTTTGTCTCGAAAAATTACTTTCCATAGTAAAAGAGATTTGCAACAAAGTTACAAAGCAATTTTACGATATCGGGTCTCGTATGGGTTTTAAAAAATAATTCTCTGGAAAGCCTTGAAAGTATTAAATGAGGTAAACATAAGTGGGATTAATTCGTAATTAGTTATTAATAGAATTATTGATTACATTGTTAATTAATTATATTGTGTGACATAGTGAGAATTTTGCACGCTAGTTCAGTGCTTAGCTCGTAGTACCACGAGGCATTTGATGCGCGCCTTACAACTCCGTCGCTTCTGAGCTTCTCACGCGCAGGTAGACGGCGCCCAAGTAACATAGTATTTTCTTTGCGAGTTGGTTCTGATTATATATATATATATATATTTTATTTCTCGCCGGTTCATGTTTGTTGTGGGACTTAAATAATAGGTGACCGCTTGTAAATTATCAAAACATCGTAACTTAATAGCTAAATTAATTGCTGGAAAGTCTGTACCTTGTCTATAGTTTTTTTAGTGCGTTGGCACAATGGACGTGTGTGAAGCAGTTAAAAAAAAAAACCCCTTACGAACACAGTGCAATGCATTTGAAGCATGTGGCAGGCGGGCATGAGAAGTCTCAGACTAGAGTAAGGTAGGTCTGCTCGGTCACGGTAACTGATTTTGTTAATAACTGGGTTATACCTATGTAAACGCTTGCATCTTGCATGAAGTTCAGGGTGTCAAGTTGGTGGAAATAAAGAGACTACTTGAAGCTATTGGTATCAAAAGCAGCAATATATACATTTATTACCGAAATTGAGGCAGCATCCAAAATTAAAGTTAAAATATCTAATAAACCATTAATTATATGTTCGGTTGCCTTGGATACTCACTAATTATTTTTGTTGAACATGTAAGACTTCGCCAATAAAATGAAAGACGAAATAAAATATATAAATTAAATAAAATCCATCCCGATAGTTTTCGTAGAAATGCATTAGATAAAAGTGATTTCTACTGTACATTTTAGCACAATGGAGATAGCTCTTTTTGATACAAATAGCCTCACTTATATTCATTTCTTAAATACTTTACTAAATGTAATGTTGACAGCAAATTCTTCACACATATAACTAATATTGCGTGTAGTAATCGTTTCCGTCTTCATTCCTCGATATCTTAAAAACACTGTGGTTTTGGGTATGACAGTTGTTTACAATTTTTTTTCGCGCCAATTTGCTAGTGTAGTCTGCTTTCGAGCACGGTAATAAGGAGGAGACAGAGAAACCCGCTTTCGGAAACTTGGCTAGGGTTACTGTTTGCATGTCTCAAGCTGAAATGTCATCCTACCTACCCTACTCTCGTGACTTATTACAACCACCTTTAGCAGGGGACGCAGCAGATGCTACGCCGGCGTCTCGGCGCCGCTGTAAGAACCAGCGCCGACACGTCCGTGGCCGCGCGTATTGGGGGGGGGGGGGGGCAAAGGCGGGCGGGGCGCGGGGCTCGATCAAATTTATATGGAAATGTGGCAACGTGGCCCGCTCATTAGGCAAACATAACGCGCGCACTTCCTCGCCCTCTCCCCCGTCCTAGGGGACCACGGTTCAATCGCCGGGGCTGGCGGGCGTCCCGACGACGTCGTGATGCCTCGCGAGTCCTTAAACCACCGCACCGCCGCTGTCGCTTGTTGCTGCGGTCAGTTGCTACGTTCTTCTGGCAGCCCTGCCGAGGTCCTGGTTTCAGTCCGCGCCTTCCTATCATTCCGCCCTTCGTGAAAGCAACCACACGGCTTGACCTCCTCACCCTATATAAGATACTTCTGTATTTGAAACAGCTGAAAACTTATACATTTTCGATAATTACCCCTAAAAAATAAGTATGTGCGGTTAGAAAAACACACACACACATATATATATTATACATGTTTATTTTTGTGTGTGTATGTGTATGTATTTGTATTTGTGTATCACACACACACCTACCTATATATTAGTAGTCTTGAAAACGTGTGATAATGAAACTGTATATTTTGTAGATACACATTCACAGAATCGCGAAATTTTGTTCTAAATTGTCGGAGTCTTCTTCCCGAAAATTTGCAGTAGGAAGCCTATTGGCAGACGTATTTACGCTGTGAATTTTATGCACCATAATCCTGGCATATTTTCCTCCAGCATAGGTATTCGCAACAGCAGTAACAATCGTTTGTAGGACATTTGGTGAAGGAAATCTGGGTAATAGCGGTGTATATTAAAAAAATTTATTTCACTGTTTTCACCATTCACCATAGAAAATAATAGTTTGTGTGGTGCAAAGCACCCAGTTTACGATATTTCTAGTTTTGAGGTTAATATTCTAAGGTTCTAAATCCCCGTTAAGGGTGTTAAGGTGGTAGGAAACAATTTTCTATAGTTTCAAAATATTCCATATATATTTGTGATATTTTATCAAGTATTGGTGTGAGAAATAATAACATAATTTTTAAAAGTTTTGACTACGTGAATCGATAATTATAATAGTTTAGTAGTTTTTATTATTTTCATTACTACAAATCTGAGTTATGCTATACTACCATGCCAATCTGTATCTTACAATGGATGTTAAAGACACCAATGTGTTATAAAGAAGTAGCATGGAAATTAATTGAAGGGTTTGCATGCAGTTATATTTTAAATGTAATGATACAATTGGCAGTATAAGTCGCCAAACATTATGATAGAAGACAAACTGTCATGTTTCTCTGAATAATTTCTTTATGGAGTTATTGTGGCGTCAAGAAACACTTGGACCAGTGTACTGTGTAGCATTGCGTATTTTTTAAAATTTGTATTGCACAATATCCAATGTTAAAATGTTCATAATTGAGTTTAAGAAACTATGCGTAAATAATTTTCCCGTTTTTTTTAAAATTAATTTATAGCATGTTATTTGAAGTAAGAAAATCACAAAAATAGTTTTTAAAAATCAGAAATAATTTTGCCACTTGGGCAGACTCAAGGCATGGCGCTGGAACTGCATCACATTGTGTTTGAAGAAACGTTTTTTTTTTTTAACGAAATTTTTATACTTGTCCCAAATGTGTTAACGTATACAGATAAATCCCATTCTGGACGGTGCTCGAACGGAATTTACAAAACAGTATGCATTTCTGTAAATATTATTTTGAAGTCCTCTAACATTGTTACAAACGACCTTTACAAACTGCTGCATCCTAAATTGTAATCTATAGCAAGAAACGAAACTACTACAGAGGCGTATATTTGACTTTGCTGCGTGGTCGCATCGAATAGAAACACACGCCATTTTTTAGCCATTTCGAGAAGGCCAAAATGATGTTTCTATTAAGCGTACCACTTTGTAAAAAATTGTGGTGACATAGTCTTGAGTGTATGTTCATTTCATAGGCGTGCGTATGTAACTAACGTAAGGTAGTTTCGTCAAGAAAGGAATAACCGCAACTAGCTGCGACACGTTTGAAGAGTAGATAGGGAGGCTTCTTAAGGATCACTACAGGCGTGTTTTAGACTTAAATTTCTTCGTGACAAATATGCAGCTCTAAGTTGTGGGTGTTAGTTACTTCTGTTGAGTATGTCTTGTCAGTTAAAATAAATATTTTTGCCAACCGATCTTTTTTTTATGTCCATGCCCCTCTTGCTGTACCTCTTTGTGTTTCATAAAATAATGTGTGCAGCGTAACTGGGATATATTCAACGTAGTAGCTCTGTACAGGCAAAATGCATGTTTAACACAAGTATACAGTTTTGAAATAAATTATCTAAATATATTTCAGAATAGAATACTACTAAATTTAAAAAATTAATTTAGCTATTAAGTTACGATGTTTTGATAATTTACAAGCGGTTGATGATTGCCTTAAAAGTATTAAATGAGGTAAACATAAGTGGGATTAATTCGTAATTAGTTATTAATAGAATTATTGATTACATTGTTAATTAATTATATTGTGTGACATAGTATTTTCTTTGCGAATTGGTACTGATTTTATATGTATTTTTCCTTTATCTTTGCTCATGTTTTACATATAAATATTGAAAAGTATTTTATTGTCATGACATTTTTTTCATAAATGTGAACCATGATATGATGATTGTATAAATGTATGTATATTCAGTTTTTTGATAAGTTCCATGCTCTGGAGGATTTCCTTATCGTATGATCAATGGAATGCAATAAATAAAAAATAAAAATAAAAAAATTAATCTACGCCGTCCATTCTTCGTTTTTTGCATCCTTGTTTCGACAGTGTTGTAAAGCAATTGTTAGTCAATTTCTTGTAAGTATTTATTGTGCACGCGCCGTGCTTGATTTAAATACAACGTGCGCGGGAACAAGTAATGGGTTTGGCCATTTGGGTGGGAAAAAATTGAAGCAATGTGACCTTCCCTGTCCCCTCTTTCTAATACGGATATCTCATCTGTTGTTGACAGTGTGGCACGGGGTTGCACCATGGTAGAAGCCACCCTGTTACTGTGGTGTGTATCAAGGGTGACACCACTAGCAAAGTATTTTATATCTGCATGAGGGAGTAGAGTTGACGAGGGATGTGGTTCTTGTAATCTGAATATGTTATAAGGAGGGTGGCACCCTCTTGTGCAGGCTTGATTCCCGCATGCATGTTTTAAGCGCAAAAAATTCATTTCCTGTTCTTTTCTAAATTTCCTCAGGCTGGTTGTGTCATAGTGATGAATTTAGTAAGTTATCACAGTTCATCCCACAGTATCCCTAAAAATATTTTATTTTATTGGACTTTACGTCTCGTCGACAGCAAGTGCAGTAAATACGGCTACAAACAAATTTACACGGACAAGAACTGGGATAGGACTCGGCCATGGTATATGTTACGGAATCATTCCAGCATTCGCCTGGAGCGATTCCGGGAAACCACGGGAAGTCGATATCAGGATGGCAGGAGCCTACCTGAATGCGAGTCCAACGTGTTTGCGCCACTTCGCTCGCTATAAATTCAATATCTAGGCCTCACACTGGAAAGTTTACAAGTTATCTAGCGCACTATTGAGGAGGTCGTGTCGTTCTGCACTATTATGCACAGCATAATTGTGTGCTGTGCCTATTAAATGTCACAGTGGACCGGTAGAAGATACTTCACTGCGCTAAGACGTCACCGGTTTCGAAATGCTCAGATTACCACAATACTAAATCAAAGCTAGGACATTTTGTAACATAAGGCAATAGTTATTTCCGACGCCTCAAATGTATTTTGTGTAAACCTGTTACTTTGGTACGGTAACAAAATGCATTTGTTGAATTCTGAGGGAAATGGAAATACTGGCCTTCATTCGCAGGTCTATGCATTATTATTATTATTATTATTATTATTATTATTATTATTATTATTATTATTATTATATTTTCCCCCATTTCGCTCGCGTGGTGAAAAATTAAGCTCTTGTCAGTAGAGCACCAAATACTATGTGCAGTAACAATAGTAAACAATATAAATATGTACAGTATATAACATATTTAACAAAATATAAACTATGTAAGTGAATATGCATACTACGCAGTTTATTTATTGTTAAAATAGCGTCTTAGTTAGCTAGGTTTTCAATTTAATGCGATCATATCTCTGAAACAAAAATATTTGAAAAGTTCAAAATGGTGTAAAAATTAAAACGGCAACTAACGCCCGTTTTAGAAACAGTTTTAAAAAAAAAAGTGTTTCGTTAAATTTTTCGGGTTTCCCATTCTGCCCCAGTACCCTGTTTAGCACCCCCTCCCACAAATAAGTTAATTTAATTTTTTTTTTCTGGCAGGAACCTTTGCGGTCACTCGCACATCTCACAAACGTTTTATTATTATTGTTATTAATTTTAAATTTTTTTAGGATTTCTATTCTGCCGCTTTACCGCCGTTCCTCTCCCCTCAAATAATATTTCTTGGCAGAAATCTTCGCGGACACACGCAAAACTCAACCAAATTTAGTTTTCATTACATTCTTTGGATACCCCTTTTTGTCCCTCCCATGACAGGGAATTTTTTCGGCATTAAAAGTATCCTATATCCGGTCAGTAAAATCTCTCTGCGAAAAAAAAAATGTCAATCGGTTGCTCAGTTGCTGCGTAAATTGAGGACAAACGAAGAGACACGCATTTATAATATTAAGTACATGCAACCTTACAAAATGTTATTTTTTTATATCAGATAAATCCATGAAATTTGTGTACACAAGTCGCAGAACCATCATTTAATAACACTTCGTTTCTGTCTTTTAGCAGCGAAATAAATAACTTAACATTTTCAGATCTTATTGTAATTCTTCAGAATGAATTGAAGTTGTGTGTGTATAAAATTCTTAATTTTTTCTCAAAAAATTTTAAAATTTTGTAAAAATGCTGCAAACCCAAATCTGTGGCAAAATTTACTGCGTCGTGCAAGTTTTTTGAACTTCAGGTGGCTAGATTTTGCGGCATAATTTTAAACAACTGTATAACAGGTTGTATTGTACTGAGAGTACGGCGGAAATACAAACCAGTTCTTTGGCAGAAGCAGCACTTTCTGCCTACACAAAATGTATTCTATTATTTTCACAGCAACAGCTGTGTACATTTTTCTGGTAAACGTTGCATTCTAGGCGTTTGCAACAAGAGAGACTTTTTTGTTTCTTACGATGTACTACTAGAATCAACAACACGTAATGTTAACAAAACCTGACGGTAAAGTAATTTTATGCAATACGAGAGTGACTACCTCTATTATTTTCATGTCATGGATGTTTGAAGGCTGAATTCTTTACAGGTTAAATATCTCGATAACATGTAACATCATCTACACAGAATCGTAACTAACTACTAGCCAATTTTTTATTTTTAAACAATACACATTTTTGAAGTGAGGTTTTCAAGGTTCGTAGTTCATAGGTCTTGAAAGTTCCCCAATATAATGTCGACTTCATTTTTGATGGCGAATCGCCTCCAGGAGTTTAGGCCATTAATTTCTGTACTGTACAATATTTGTATGCTTATCGAGCCGTGCAGCTGTGCAAACTGAAGGGTCTGTTACTATTATGCAGACGTGCCTGATCGTGCAGGCCGTTCCGATTTGTCCGTGAAGACCTAGCTTGAACTAGTATTACACAGTTGGGTTGATGGTGTTGATTGGTGTACTACTCGACCACGACAACTAGTCCCGTGAGAGAAAAGCGAACTACCACGTGTTGTCCTTGACCACCGCGCGCAACTGGTGTGGCGCACCACAGCACCGGCCATAATACTGTCGCACAGGCAGCTGGCTTTGTTTTCGCCATGCTACGTCTCCACTGACCGTGTGCCATGAACTCACGTCCGGCGCAGTACATTTCCCCTCCCCGTGACGAGTCTACCTACTACTAGCGCCATGCTTGTTCCCCTCACGGGAGGACTAGTTGTCGTGGCCGAGTAGTAGTTGGTGTAGATGGCGGGAAAGTAGCCCGCCATTAGTGTTTACGTTTTGGTTAGGTATGCAGTTGTTCTGAGGGAGGTGTCATGATTGCTTGTAGCACTCGATGCTGTACTTCTTCCACCACTACGAGCTGCCGGTTATCCTGGAGCAGGCTCAGCTTCAGCAGTTGTTGGTGCGTAATCACCGCCAGATCAACACCCCGGACCAGCAGTGACCACCGCACGACTCCTCAGAGTCTCGCGTCGCTTCTCTTCTTGTACATAGCTAGGTACTTCTTGCGTTGCACACAGCCTCTGTTATACATACATGTATTATTTATTTGACTCCATGTGTATGTTGTAAGTATTGTGCAGTAACTAGAGACCATGACGACTTGCAGGTTCTGGTGGCAAGTGGCTAGGCTCGTCAGCTGTCACGACTCGTTCTTGTTCATTGACTTAAACTTCCCAGTGACATGACAAAGTGAATTCATTTTCAAAGGGTTTTGAAATCTAGCCTGCTTCCAGATGAACACTGGAGTTTTTCTGGTTGCTAGTGGCAGCCAATGTTTTGGTGACCAACACAGTGCTCTTCTGTGGTGCGGCTACAGTGTGCTCTGTGCTATTTCCTGTGTACAGTCTGCCTTTGAGCGTTTATCGCGTTCACTTCGATTACCCTCTTTAAGGATTAGCCTTTGTTTTGCAGGCTGTGGTGATCAGAATTCAAGAGGTTTAGTTTCTGGATTGTTTGGCAGATTTGGATGTTAAGTAAAGGGATGCATGTTTCACCACACATTTATGATAAATGTATAAGAATTGTTGAATAAACACTACCATTGTTGATATTTATGTAAGTGGCCAACCATATTAGCATAATTAAACTCTGAGAGTATGATTAAATGAAATATGAAAACAGTAAGTATAAACTGGTTTACATGACGTTCCTTTATTTAGTATTTTGTTATGTTTTCAGTGTCTATTTTTCTTTTTTGTTTCACTGTTATTATCTGAATAACCAGAATTAGAGGCCAACCTTTTTATCTGTGAAGTTGAGTCTCAAAAGTTGTATGATCTTAGTTTGTTGATATTACAATTCCTTTTGACTGGCCTCATTTTATAATCATTGAGAAAGTGGTTGTGATGAATTATAAAATAATTTTATTTAATGCATTTTGCCATAGTTTAAAATTTAACGTCTTAAACAATGGAAAAAATATAATTTTTTAATTTAACTTGTATCATTGAAAGAACGCAATAAATTTGTTATACATATCTGAAGAGTATTTTATCTGATTTGATAAATATCTGGAAGTTGTGAGTCTTTTATCATTCATACACTGTTGTCACCTTCTGATTCATTAAGCATTTCATGAAGGTGATAAGGTTTCTGTTTGAAATATGTATACTTCGGAAACATTTATTTCTTGAAAAAAAATTTTTAATATGTAACATTTGTTGTTTTTCTATCATCAAACTGAATTTTTGTGTCTTAATATAATAGTAACCAGCCAGCATATGCTTCGTGTAATATAGTGCAATCCACTTCAAAAGGTAATATCCAGCATAACATGACTGAGATAAGTAATAAAATAAACTGTTTGGATGTGTTAATGAAGTTTACTTAATGTTGGAAGCTATTCAGGCGATGTAATATACATTAAAAAAAAGGTGTGCTGATCTGCTGTGGGAGATGAGCATATGCGAAATTTTGTTATCAAAACCATAAAGCCGGCCTCCGTAGTGTGGTTGGTAACATGTCTGCCTACAGTACGAGATGTTCTGCTTTCGAATTCCAGCATGGGCATGAATGTTTGTGTTGATTTATTAAGTTAAAGTAGTTTTTAAGCCGTCCCTTACTAAGCCTAATGGCATAAAACAGGGGACATAAATTAACCTTCACAAATAAAAATAAATAATAAATCAAAACCATAAGGCTGTTGAGTTTTGTTGAAGTGAATGAAAATTAGAATAGTGACAGCAAAATAAAAAAGTGAGAATGTTATGTTGAAGAAGGTGAAAGTATTAAAATATAGCTGTCGGTTATTTTGCCTTTTTGTATTAAGAGTTGCATAATTTTCATAAGCAATTTAGAATTTACAATATATATTAATTGTGGTCAGGTTTTACCTTTCTGTAACAACTTTTTTTTTTTTGTGACCTTTTACACATTTTGTATGTGTGCACACTTGAAATTTTTCTGACAGTTCACATACATAAGTTTCCCACAACTAACGGATGTTTGCAATAGCATTTTGTTGACCGTGGGTTTTGGATGTAATGCCACCCAAATTCGTTGAACACACATGCTGTAGGCAGAACCTTTTGACTGTAGTTTATGCGCGAAAGATTATTACTCAATGTATTGCCGCAACATTTGCTTTGAATAAATGAGAATGGATACAGTACAGGCCCATCAGTTCATCAGCTAATTGTTTCAATTTCCTGTTTATGGTTGAAGCATGTGTCTGGATGTGCATGTTGATTTTGACTTGTCAGTTGGGAATATTTTTGTAAAGATTCCCATTGGAGACAGATTTAATTCAGTACATTTTCTCACTTGATCTTAAGATATTTGTATATTTTCAAGGTTAAAGCGGTAGTGACAAACCAGCAATCATCTACGTTATTCAGTTTTGTAAGCTGTGTTTTTGTAGTAGGATATAAAATTTTGCAAATACTGTGAAAATTTTTGATTATTGGCAGCACTGAATAAATGCCTATAAATGCTTGTCACATGTGCGTGTTGTTGCATGTTATTTCTTGAAACACATTGAGTGTTATCACCTACAATTGATGCTAAGCATTGTTTAACATTGCCTTTAACCTCACCTTTAGTCACCTTTCCCACTTGTAGATGGCATAGCAGAGTGTCAGATTCATAATGTCTGCTTCTCCTTTTTCACTAGTATGGTTATGTGCATTATGTGACCAACCCTGATAGATCTTGAAAGAAGACTTGAAGCATCCCATGTTTTAGTATTGTGCATTATGTGGTAAGCAGTAGGTCTGCCATCTCAAGTTTCACAGCTCATCGTAGCTGTGGTTTTCAGAAGTGCTATTTGAAAATAATTTATTGTACATGCTGTATTTGTCCAGTCCTCATTTCTAATGTTATTAGCGTTCTCTAGTGCATGTTAATATTGTCAAGACAATATTATCCTGTAATTATTTCTTATAGAATATACTGTAATGTGCGAAAACATTGTGATAATAATGGTGGTGAATATATTGTAAATGGTGTGATACACCATGTTTTAAGAACTGTAAAAAATAAAGTTAACTATAATATTTTATCAAGCATTATTAAACATGTTTTGTGTGCTAAACCAGTTTCCTGCTAAATTTGAAAATGTTTACTATCCATGGGCCACGAGACAAAGAATCAACACTTATGGGGTGGTTTTGGTTGCCTTAACTGAAGAATTGATCTGTTGTATAGCTACTTAAATGACTGTGGGATATAGATGAGCTATGAGGATTGCTCATGTTTGAGTAGCCGGGATTACCTCAGAAGACACCACAGCTACCCAGATATAAAATCCAGGTTCACTGTCAGTTGAGGGATGGGGCAGGCAGACAAAGGAACATTGAAGCAGAATGTTTTTGAACTTATTATTATTTTAGCATGAAATGAGTTAGTAATTTCAAAATTCTTTTTATCATTAATACCTATAATTGTTCAGTTATACCTGCAACTGAAATTTAAACCTTAGCATGGACAAAATAGTTTTAATTTTAATCGGGGGTGATAAGAGCTTAGATTAGCAATCTTGTCTTGAAATTTCCTCTTTATTTCTAGCCACCGGTTTCCCCTTTTTCCAGATTGTTTTTAAATATGAGAATCTTAAAACACATTTTCATAAAAATGGCTTCCCACCTATCAGAATACACCAGAATCTGTGGAATCTATACTTTAAAATTTTTTGACTTCTTTAAAATTTTGGGCTGAATTATATTTCGGATGTGGGAAGTAGATGATGAGAACGTTGTTGAATAAACCATTAATATTTAATTTTAATTCTGTTGAAATGGATGCACTGACACATTAGCTCGATAGCCTCAGTTGGCGAGTTGGCGAGTGTTAACTTCTGTACAGGATAAGTAGGTACAGTATTATATTATAATGTTATAATGTTTCTCAAGGGACCGGAAAAATTTTACTTTATAAATGGTAAAACATTATAAGATTGCAATTTCTGATTACAAAATAGTTTTAGGGACCAAATGACGGTAGTATTATAACCAGGAGAACATTATAAGTGGGAACACTATAAGAGGATTCTTCTGTATACATCTCAGAAACGCCAATTGAAATCTGTATTAGATAGTGCAGACAACAGATATTGAGAACTTCAAATTCTGGTCTAGCACCCTAATGCTATATTATTTTGTTCTTTGGAGGAAAAACTGTATATTTCAGTTGTTAACTGCAACATCAACACAGTCTTATGGAATGAAGAGGAAGACACATTAGGTATGCTTTGTTGTAGCTTACACTTAATGTTAAAAGCAGCAAGTGAAAATACAGTTTTTGAAACTTTCATTGAGCAGGCTTGAAGACTTATGCAGGGACTTGCCGCCATGTAGGCCAGTTATTTAAAGATAAAATAGTTTAAATGTGAAGGGACATATAGCGTTTTATAGAATGAAAAATAATTTATTAATAGTGAAAAGTATGTTATTATTAAAGTGACATCAGGCAACAGTAACCTCCTTTTAAAATTACTTCGTAGAAATATTATTTCTCCTGTTTTTCATATTTCCACCTGTGCTTTGGTGCTATACTGTACTGGTATTAAAGGCTGTAACCCAGTCCTAGAGTCAAATAGCAATGGTGGTCATAGTACAGAAGAGTTTGAGGTTACCCCACAACAGAATTTTGTTAGAAATGTTTATGGGTTATTTTCTAAAAAAAGAACATTCTGTTATCTTGGGTTCAGCAAAAATTATATCTTACATAGTTTGTTGTGATGGTACAGCATAAACTTCACGTGCATAGTCTGTACATTATGAATGATGACGTGGAGTAAGAACAACGTATCGTCCAGGTAAGGGAAGTCGATAGCTTTTTGACATATTGCAGCAGTAGTAACATATTTAGCCCAATCATATCTGTGCTACGTCACTGCTACTTTAATGTTAGTATTTACGTAAACTTTACACAGCCGAGTCCTCTGCTGTTGAATGGACAAATATATTGTTGCTGATCAGTGAAGCCAGCTGTATTTCTCAGCATCTTGTTGTGAAGTTGAGATGAAGCAGTGACAGACTGAAAAAAGGTAAGAAAACCTGATCACTATTAGATAAGCTTCTGCTCTTGTTAGAGTTAAAGTATTTTAAATCTTGTCACTTTGCACTGAACTTCTTAGTAATATGTAATTATAACAATGTTTAGAGAGGCTTTGTTTGGGGAAGAGTATTTCGGCACATAGATACAAATCATTAATTTTAAAAATTAATAAATAGGCTGCTGGCTTAAGAAAAGGTGCCTTCCCACATTTTTTCATTACATCTACAAGCAGTTCAGATATTGTAGTTTCACAAAATATTGTGGTTTTAGCACATTATTTTTAAAACTTAACTAAACACACGAAATAACAATAGGTTAGCTTTAGGATAGTGTTCCTTTTCCTGAAGAGAAAATATTTGTGGAATTTTTATGTACTTATAATTAGAGGTACGTAAATTTCGCAGGTACATTCCAGGTCAGGTTGAACGCCAATTATGTATACTTCATTGTCATATCTGTGACATGCTGGTGGCTGTTACGAAACATGTTTGACTACTGCAAGCCAGTAGTAAATAAGGAAATAATGCGAAGTGCTATCGCTTGCTACCTGTTTGTACGGTTATAAGCCAATATATAATTGATTGTGGCCAGTGGGTGTATAGGACTGACAAATCTAGGCTGCTACCAGATGAATCCGCGAAATTGACGTACCTCTACTTATAATCAAATCACGTGAAAATACTTGTTTTGCTATTGTGTTACTATTGTGGTATAGTGTGTGACTTTATAATCTAAATATTACCCAAGAGCAAACTGTTATGTCCGTGTTGTGCATTGTCTTTAGAAAACGTGATTTTTGACCAGAAAGTTGTGAGATTGATGTAGGACATTCGTGGTGCATTTCAAGTAAGGATTGTAGAAGCCTTAAAACAGGCAAAGGGCAAAAGATATATGGGATGTTGTGCTAAGTATTTGCCTTGGAGAAAAACAAATTGGTAAATGGGTTAGTTAAATAAAGATCTTGGACAAGTTGTAAGGTTGGCGCCCTTTAATTATATGCAAAAATTACACAGTATTGTTGATTATGAATACTATTAAATGAAGCAGGACATCATAATGAGCAAAAACCGAAATAAAGGATATAGTAGGAAAATGAGTTGGGTACTCGTTGAGATTGTCTGTGGGTGTCCTATGTTAAGCTTCCCGTTTTCCGGTCGTGAATCGCGTACTTCCGTTTGTCCCCATATTGTTTAAACACATTATATAAACCTTACAAGAAGAATGTGTGTCTTTGTACCTAATGCGCAGCTTCTGGGTTTGTGTGGGCTCCAAGCACTGGTGGTATCAGATGTGTATCCTCACAGTCTCCTGTGTAAACGTAAATAATATTTTAAATACCGTATAGCTCTTGCAACGCCTCCTAGTGGTGCCTGAGGAAACCTCTGAGAAAACGCTTTCTCAGGACACCACCATGGATGGCGAGCGAAAGTCTGTCACCACCGTTTCCATTTTCGATGAAGACAAGACACCCCTTTGGATAAGTCTAATGGAATGTGAACTAGTTGCATTACAAAGAATGAACAGAAATATATCAAATTTGAGGACGGCTTTAGTAATCATTAACTACGAAAAATCCTGAGTTGAAATCTACACACATTTATTCAAAAAATCTTAAAATAAATTTTTACTTAAATAAGAAAAATACCCACATTATAAAATACGTTTACAGAAAATGGCTACACACATATTTTACTTACGAAGTGAAAACAGAGTAAAACGTTACATACAATACTGAGGTTAGCCACTTGAAAAAATAGACAAATTTCAGACTTGAATTCTGATCCCATGAATATTATTACAAAATATGTTTTTGCTACCACAACTATACTTGCAATAATTTCTACAGAATTAATTTCAAAAATAGTGTCAATAATACATCTACTTTCAACAATACATTTATCATAATACAGAACAATGTTACAATACTACTTAGCAATCTCTCAATTTTAAGTTTTAACTTAATTTGTCTAGAAACTGGCATAGCGACTTTTCAGGAATCCACATCTCCAAGAATCTGAGTGTCCGTTGCGATTCCTTGGGACGCTTATTTGTAGTCAGAAAACTTCTACCCTCACAATTTTCTGTCTAATCCGTGAAAGCATGACATCAATTTCGGCGCACCAAACGCCCTCTATACGATGGTGGCGCTATCTTCAAAAGCAGGGTTGCCAATGGCGTAAAAATATAAAAAGGGAAGGTTCTAGACTAGAGACATACCACGTGACGTCCAAGGACCTATCACGATGGAACTACGTCACAGATGACGTAGATTGGAGGCACACAGTCTTCCTTCTGCTTACTCTGTCGAAAACCAGTTCTTCTGTAGCCACTGCCGTGGGCGGTTCGGTTTTTTGGATCATGTGTCGGGTATTCGGCACGCGTTTTGTGCTTATGCTGTTCTTGTATCTTCTCGTCATTTCGGGTTGTGTTGATTCTTACGACTTCTTCGTTATGGCGATTTCGCGTGTCTACTTAATACTTTTGGTTTGTACGATTTTTTCGTGTCCTGCTTATGGCTGTAACGGTTTTTTTTTTTTTACCGAAGGCCAGTCAAATGGGTGAATCGTCGAAAACCACAGCAGCAAACAGTCGTGCGGGTCGGAGTGATAGTTTCGTTAAATTGCCATACTCAATTTGAGGCAATTTTAGCAGCTTTACCATAGTTGAGGGAACAGTGTATTTCTTCGTGCGTGTGTAGAACAGCAGCAGCGCAAGAAAGTTTGTCGGGTCTGCATTGGTAAGTGTGTGGCTACATCCATTTAACCACGGTCGGGTAGGCAGCAAACTTTATAAACAGAGACGTGATCGTCTCACTCTTTTGCGAGTAAAGTAACACAACTTAAATATGGGATGAAAATACTTTTATTATCGCAAATACATGGACATGATGCAATGCATGGACAAGAAAATCGACACAACTGAAACTTCAATAACTTGAGCTCTTTTGTCGGTTGACGGTTTCGCTGATGTTGCATGTCATCTCAAGTAAAACTTCCCTTCTCTGTAGTGTCTTGTGCCTGGAGAAGGAAGGTATGCAATTTCTGGCAACAATGGCACATTTTGTTTTTTTATATAGTCTTTGCATAGCTTCAGTAACGTTTGACAGTTCTGAGGGTATCTATACTTTCAAGTGTTCTGCTTGCTTGACACAATTTCAGTCAATATTTTTGGTTTTTAAAGTGAATCTGAGATGTTCATTTCACCATGTATACTGTAGTTTTGGCTTGCAGTGCGACATATTCTACATTATGTTAACAGTAATTGCCCAAATAAAGTCAATATTTACTGAAGTTATATGAAACAGTATGTGTCAGAGATGGCCAACCGAGTGCCTGCAGGCCAAACACTGGCCTGCCACTACATTTTGATTGGCCCGCTCATAGCTGAAGCGTTTACGCTATATTTAAACATTTTTTTTACTCTGCTCAGTAAAAATATTTTAATATTTGACAATGCTCCTTTTCTGAATACTTTGGAGACAGTGTTCGAACTTCAAGAGGGTAATGAATTGAGAATACTCTGTAAATAAATATTTAATAAAAAACTCTGTGTTATAACATAATGAATTGCCGAAATGTTGATCTCAGGAAAGGTAGTCACTATGGAAGTTATTTATCGTGGCCTATGTCAAGATTTGGTTCAAATTTTTGGCCATAATTCTGAAAAATGTTGCCCCCTCGCCCTTGGTTAATGTGTTTTGGTCAGTTACGAAAATCAACACGTCTTGAGTTGAGATAGTTTATACGATACCAGGTAACAAAATGTGTATATATGTTTTCTAACGAAAAATGCGAGAAGTATTATTGTGTTTGACTATCATACACATAATTTCGTTATGACTTCGTTACATTTTTTGTAATCACATTTGCTTCGAATAAATGGGAAAGCTGTTTTTAGTTGTGCATTAAAACACGGCTGCTTTAACTTTTATTTCTTCGTCATTATTGTATGTTTTTGATGAGCGGGATGTAACTATGACAGATATCATTGTAGTTTAAAATTGTAAGTCTGTATAAATTTGTACGTAAGGTGACAAAATGGTTTTTATATTTTTCTCACAATCAGGCTGTGAACGTTAGGGTTTATAAGTGTTAGTAATTTTTGTATCTTATTTTGTTATTAGTGCTGGAGGTGTAAATCAATAACTTGTATTTCGGCACAATATGTTACAATCAAGTTTAAGGGTTGGTAATTTCTGACTTGCTTTGTAGTTTAAAAAAAAAATCTAACAGTAAAAAATTATCTTTTCTTTTTGTTAATGTTTGTGATTTATTTTATTATTATTGCTAGAATTGCAAGAGAATAAGTTGGTATTATTTCATAATGATGTTTCGACATACATCAAAATTTCATATTTATTCTTTCGTACCCTTTTAAGCATATTATAAATTACACTCTTAATTGAATTTACTTCCTAATTTGGGAGTTCTGTTTTTTTTTTGTACTCGGAGACCAATTGATTACGTTTAGAGATAAACGACATAAGCCTAAGTAATATTGTTCAAATTAATAATTTAATTAAATTCTACGCAAATTACGAAAAAATTACTGTGTCTGTTATTATAATTGCTACATAATATGTTCAATGTAATTTTGTGCTCTCCTGTAAAATTACAATATTTAGACTTGTACCGCTTTTGTCGTGGAGTGATATGCTTTTTATGCAAAACAGTGGCATACTTTAATTCGTAAAGGTGGTATGAATATGCCTTGGTTTGTTCTGGTGGCGTGTGCACTAAGCATGTTAACTGCAATGCTACATGACACTTTTATTTCTCTCCCGAGCCCTCTTCATTTCCAGTCCTTTTTTTTTTTTCCCCTTTTCTCTTAGTCTGTGTAATTCTTCCGAGCTCCCAGTGTCTGCACAAATGCACGTCACAAACACAGGTGTGCAGACCTCGCAGCGACATAAAAACATTAACGCCGCGCGACCCCCCGGAACGTCGACGCTCTTGCATGGCGATGAAGGCTCGCCTTGTCCGTATTGCCGCGGACAGCTGACTAAAACTACGGTTACGGCTAACCGACGCGTACAATTCCCACCCCCTTCCCCCGCAGCGCTCAGCTGCAGACGGCCTTACATTCTGCGCACGCAGACTCTGGGAGTGTTAATAGAAACAACAGCCATAATACACAAAAAAAAGTGCGAAAGGCACGTCGGATAATCCTGTTTTCGCAGTTTTTCCGGGGGCGCCCCAGCCGAGTCAGCTTGCTGTTAATTACGGCGAGCACCCTCACCCTACCAAGGCCCGTGTACCCTCACTGTTTTTATTTCTATTTTTTTCCTCTTCTAGGGTCTTCTCAGCCCTTCCTCCCGCCCCTCGTCACCTCTAGGACCCCGTGGATCGCGACCCAGCCCCTAGCACGGTCCGGATTTCCGGCCGTGTTTACATGTACCCCGGAAGAGTCGGAGGCTGGAAGGGGATACCCCCTCAAGGCCTTTCCGCGCTTGATTATCTGGTCGTGCCCCTCGCTAGAATTAATTAAGGCCGGCCCGCGGCGGAGTGCGCGCACTCGATGCACACTCGGTTGCTGAGGCGTGTACTCGCTTTCCTGTCGCCTGCTCTGTGTAGAGGAATCACTGCGGACATCTCTGACAATGTCGGCAAAGAAAATAGAAATTGACGTGGAGAAATGAAGTGATTCTGGTGAGCGCTTAAAGGTGCTGCCCTACTTCGAGGCCGTGCTGAAAGCGATGATAAGTGATCTACACGTTCGGTTATATACTCAGTAGGGTTCAGTCACCTTTCGCGATATCTTTTTCGAACAGATACTGTTACCTAGACCGAGCGTGGAGCAGTGGTAAAACACTCACCTTGAATTCGGATCAGCCTATATCGAGCACGCTGTTTACCGCTGCCAAACACTTATGTTTTTGTAACCTATTTGGAATACACGGTATAATAGAGACACGAACATTTCGCGAAATCATTTGAGAATAAGATAGATTTCAAACTCATGTGCACTACTTTGGCTATTGGGTCATGTAGCTGAAACTATAGACTTGGACGTGTGAATCAGTAGAAGACATGCGTGAAAACACTCTCTGACTCCAGGGTAATCTTGTCAAATGTACAACTGGCATTTCACTATAGCAGCAGCCAACGAACAATTAGCTGAAGTCTAAACCCGCGAAATGTCCGTGTCTCTCAGTATTCATAGTATAATGAACAAAGTCCCGGTATTGCCCTTTCACTCAGTTTGTATCTCCTCGCAACTTCTTGATGTAAACTTAGCTATGTAAGTATAGTGTGTATAGTTTACTGTAGCTGAAGTTAATGTTTGATTCCGCAATAAAATATATTTTCGTATTGTTGTCCCTTAAAAGACAGTTTTCATTAATGTTCATTTTTAACGTTAACAGACTACAACGTCATAGTTGAATGCATCAAGAACTATATTGGGTCTGTTTCACCCTCCGTATTGCGTTCTTTGATGTTTCTGCTTATCTGAACTTCTAATGATAATATATGATGAGTTTTCTATTTGTAAATATGTTTTTTTCTGCGCTACAGAACATACTCACTGTGTAAACGACTGATGTATGAGTGGCAATTAGTCATGCCAAATATTTACCTAAATGTTTGCTTGTCTGTTTGCAGGGTTATTATTTAGCAGTAGTTTTTTGTAAAGTCGTGTAAGTCTTGTAAAATGTAAAATGTTATATATAAATGTAAATTCCATATGTTTACTCTTGGGAGTTTAAATGTACAAAAATCAAAGAATCCAATATGGTGGCAAAAGCAGAGTTTAAACGTAGTATTATTCTCTTGTACTTCATGGTGTGATAACATAAAGGCAGATTAAACATTTTATTACCGATGAGTATAATTGCAAACAATTTGCAGCTTACAAAATAAATGCAAATCACCATTCGTACTGCGTAAAACAAAATATAAGCCAAATTTCTTTACCAAACTCAAACATTTGCTGGCTAAAGTAATAGGGTTTGAGCTAAACTCTCATATAAATCTATGGTTGTAAAGTACTTATAACTGTGCGAAGAAAAGATAATGCGACGACGTGAAAAAAATAATTAACTTTATATAGACCTACTTTTTGGTTCATTCTTTGTTTGAGTTGTACATTGGCCTGAAACACACAACTTGGAACAATGGCAGGAACTGACAGAAGACTCGGCAATGGCCTTTGGTACAGAACTATCCCAGCATTAGCCAGACTAGGAGAAATTTGGGGAAACAATGGAAGACCGAAATTAGGTTGGCCGAAGTTGGGAATCGAACCTGAATCTTGTCAATTGATTTCTACCGCTACGCCACCCCGCTTCACACTGTATTAAAAATTACTTATTTTTAATTTCGCGTTTTAGTCAAAACTTAACATCTGGTGCAAACTGTTTACAATGCCAAGCCGATTTGACTATGAGGATGAGATACACATTTCAAGATATACGAGGCATATAAATATTACGTGGTAAACATTTACGGATGAAATGTTTTAATTTTGATGCCACTTCAGAAATGCCATGACACCGTTCAAAGAAAAATTAATTTAACGTTCAGTATGTCTATTAGTGTGCTGTTAGGGGCAGACTGTACCTGGTGTAACCTTGATGATGTAGGACACAGCAGAGAACGAGTTTAGTTTGCTGGGCTGTTTCATCTGTTCTCTTCCCGACACGGGGACCCCTAGTAGTTAGAGGCCAGTGAGCTAACCACCTAATGAATGATTTAGATTTTAAATGCGTCCTCTGTCAGAGCTTTAAATCGAGAAAAGCCGGGGCGGGATTGTTTTAAAAAGTAATCACAGTGATCTATTATTCCTTTTACGCGCAGAGGCTGAAGAGTGATGATCTAACTGTGACGAGGAAGTATCAAGGTGCTTAATGAGGGAAATGCTCTAAGCTTTGTCAGGGATGTAAATGGGAATTAAAATGCGAGTGGAGTGTTTCCGTGAGCGCTCTATGGCAAGGCTCTCGGCACGCGTGGACGAGGACCTGGTTGGATCAGTGACTAGAGCAGTCTCTTCCAACCAAGGCGACTCAGGTTAGGTTTTATAGGGGTACACTCGTTTCCCCCGTTCTTCGCACTCCCTCATTCGATCACTTAATCGAAAGTCATCATTTCATGTCTTCCTTCAGGGTTCTGCAGACTCCTATAGGCTCCCAGTCGTTAGTCTGCATTCTGCGTGTGATGCCCTACCCTCGGATACCCAAACCATACGCTATGAATGTATTTGCTACTCGTGACGATATTAAGCGACAGTGGAGCAGCGACGGAATGAAAGAGCAGGAAAACGGTAGTGTTCCAAGACAAAAAGCCGTCATCTGTCACGTTACCCAATTGCGAAAATAGGGAACAAATCTCGCTGGGAATCGAACCCAGATGCCGGCCTCCGTAGCGTAGTCAGGCGCTGGTCTACGATGCGAGAGGTCCCGGGTTCTAATCCTGGCTCGGGCATGGCTGTTGTATTGTCCCGTCACCTCACTTCACCCTCATCGGCTTTTAATACCTCGTTGTTAAATTGCCATAAAACTCTCCCACCTCACCACGAACCCAGATCGCCGCGGTGGGAGTCGAGTCTTTTGTCCACTACACCACTGCAGACACTTTGTAAATGAGAAATGCCTCTCACATTGTAGCCGATCTGTTCAATTATCCCTGACTTTTGTAACTCCCAGGTTTCCGTTATTCAACTTCCGACGGAGTTAAACGGACAGTGGTGTGGCCGCAGGGTGCACCGGAGGGAACAATTACAGACGCGTCTGACGCGAACTACAAGTTCGCACACAGCGACACACAATGAGCTGTTCGCGGTCGAACCGTCGGGGGCAGGCTCGTTATTGACGCGGGGCGCACGACTGCGCTTTGTCGTGGGCGTCGCTAATTTGCCAACTTTCCCGCCAATTCCGCGCGTGTGGGACCGACGGCCGACAAAAAAAAAAAAAAAAAAAAAAAACATGTCGCCGCGCGTTGACGCTGCATGTCCGAACAGTAACCGTTGAGCGCAAAACAGAGAGAAGCTCTCAAACATCGTCTCGATGCTCGAGACCGCACACACCAACACATGTACTGCAACAGTTGAGCATCGCGTTCCGGTTTTCGGATGAAATTTATGTTGACAAACGAGTCTGCTGTAGAAGTGGAAACCAAACGGGCAATGTAAATACTGCTTCCCACATCGCAACTAGGTAAACTCCTATGAGTGAATAATTCAGAACTGCGAGCGAACCAACTGAGTGGAAAGAAACTTGTTCTGAATATTACAAATAAATAAACAGCGGGTGTAGAGGGTAGGTGTACCCGAAAGCAGGGCATGACATAAATATCCTGTTTGGCAGATTTCTGTACTGGACACCTGTAGGTGACTGCCAAACACAGAAATCTCGTTATATAAAAATGAACGCTGACTGGCTGACACATCAAACTGCAGCACAAACCACTGAACCTAGAATCGTGAAATTTTTGTGTGGGTTCCCCTTAGGTATTAGGCGAGCACTAAAAAGGAATTTTTAGAAATTCGACCTCTAAAGGGGTGAAATGTATTTCCGAAGGAACGTCGATAGAGCTCAGACCCGACGGCCTATCTTCTTAACTTTTACTTTAATAGGACACGTAAAAATGCATATTAGCCAATTTAAGGATTTTTCGAAATTCAACATTTAAGGGGGTGGAAAGACCTTAAACGTGTTTCCGATAAACTATCGATATCTATCGAATCCTTAGGGATAGAGAGTTGGTTATCACTTCAAAACGTTGCTTACGTAAATACCCAAAAAGTTGTGTTAGGTTTTTTTTTTTAAATTCGACCCCCAAGCAGTAAAAGGGGCAAAATGTGTTTTTTATGAATCGTCTATATCTTTGAAACACAATTGGCTATAGTCGTGATTTTTGCTTTAATTTGTTACGTATACGAATTTCTATGGCAGGACTCAAAGATGTTTCGAATGTCGTTAAAGTGGGTAAAATTACGTGAAATGTGTTTTTGATTATTCCTTCATATCTATCGAACCAATCGAGATATCGAAGTGCTCTTTGCTTTAGGTTGATGCTTTTGTAAATATCCCAAGTATTGTTAATAGATGATGATACAAAAAGGTACGGCCGAACTTTCAGGAAACATTCCACACACACAAAGAAAGAACATATGTGATATGGACATATGTCCGGAAACGCGTAATTACCTTGGTAGAGCTCAATTCCTTACGTCTCGTTAAATGTCGTCGTAAATAACACTTCGTTCAGGAAATGCCCCGAATACCCAATGAATTGGTTCTTTACAATGTACTTTACTTACTAGGTTCACCGCCAGGTGGGCCACTGTGTGCTCCCAGTCCATCATTTCATGTGAGTTGAAGAGATGCTATGCAGTCACGGTTACCTTCCGTCACGTCGCCCACCTGGCGGTGAACCGAGGAAGTAACGTACATTCTAACGAAACATTTCATTGGGTAATATTGTAACAGTGTATGTACGAAATGTTTTTTTACGATGACATTTGACGAGGTGTAAGAAATTGAGCTCTACCATGGTAACTAAGCGTTTCCGGACATATGTCCACTTCACATATTTTCTTCCTTTGTGTGTGTGGAATGTTTCCTGAAAGTTTGACCGTATCTTTTTGTAACATCATGTATATATTTTTTCCGAATTCGGCCCTAAATAGGTTAAAAGAAAAGGTAAAATGTGTTTATGATTGATGTTTACTCAAATACCTGAAAAGTACTTTCACGAATTTTCGAAATTCGTCACCTAAGCAAGAGAAAAAGGATGAAAAGTGGTGAAATGTGTTTTCATTTAATCGTCTATATATCTAGAACCCGGCGGGCTATTGTGTTTTCCACGTTCAGGAGACACCAGTAAAGTAGTCTTAAATGTGATTCAAGGGTCTTTCGAAATTCAGTCTCTTAGGTGGTGAAAAGAACAGGAATGTGTTTTAGATAAATCTTTGATATAAATCGAACCCATCGAGATATTCAGTTTAGTTTTGCTTCAAAATGATGATAGATAAGTGGCCGCAAATTGGTTTTAAGATTTTTCAAAATTCGAACTCCCAGTACTGTACAGTGGTTATATAAGATCTTTAGTGAATGATAGATTTTGCTTCGACAGAACGAGCTATCGACGAAACACGAAAAAAACAGACGAAAAATGGACGAAAAAGTAGAAGGCTTCTTGGACGACAACAGATGCGACGTTTCGGGAACTGGGATCTGTTCCCGTCTTCAGGCACACGTGCAGACTGAGGAATTCCAGCAGACTGACTGAGAAGCCTTCACTTTTTCGTCCGTTTTTCGTCTGTTTTTTTCGTGTTTCGTCGTTGTTTCACACTCATTTCGTCTCTCGACTTTTGTGTTGTCTTCGTTGTGTTTGTCTGTCTATTACCTGTTTTCATAAGTCTCTTTTCTGTATTCTCGTTCGTTTTTGTTGTGTCGTCTTTCATCACACGACTATATTCCAGCTAGGAATTAATTTT
>PNEQ01028871.1:0-38513 GCA_003012365.1 Medauroidea extradentata | reverse complement strand
TGACTCGTTGTCAGTTTTATGTGGCATGTTCAAGACCTGACAACCTGGTTATTATTCAGCCACAAAAAAAAAAAAATTACAGATGCGTTTTAGACATGTAATTTTATATAATTGATTGTTTATTAACTAATGAGATAGAACCAGCAAATGAACAATAACCTAGTTATTTCATTTTTATAACTTCCATGGTATTAAATATGCACTTTAATTTTTCACAATGATGATGAATTAATTATAAAGTAAACGTATTAATAAAACACAAATTTTAAACTACGTTCAGCGAAGCGGACGGGGAACAGATCATTGTTAAGTGGTTTTAAATTTGTTTCTATTTTTGTGTGTGAGATATGTTATTACATTACACGTTAAAATATAGCATTATTGTTTATATTTTTCATAACTTCGTTTTGGATGTCCAGTAAATGTACGGGTAACTTATGTAAGAATATTATATGTACCGAGAAATACGAAACTACCTTTGCAGGAGTGACAGTACAAACAACTTACAAGCTACGATTATAGAAATAGCACACAGTTAAATAATTGCACGCAATCTGCATTACATTACAGCTGTGCACAATGCCTACGGACGAATTCCACAGGCGTTACCGTACCTCACCGAAAAACCGTCTTTCACGTACAAAAATCTTCCTGTCGGGAGGGTTGCGGCGGATGAGTGGTAAGACCATTTCACCCACCTAGGCGATCCGGGCTCGATCCCCGACGGGGTCGGACTCCGGATTTTCGCAAGTGGGAATCATGCCGAACGATGTCGCTGGCCGGCGGGTTTTCTCTGGGATCTCCCACTTTCCCCGCCTCTACCATTCCAGCGCCTCTCCATCGCAGGGCCATTCCCAGGTCATCCTTGGGAGTTTGCAGATTGCCTACGGGTTCTTATTAATAAAATCTGCATCCAGAGTTTGATACCCTGGCCCTAGAGTATTATCCTCACACGATATTTATGTATCTTCCTGTTTTTCCCCTTGCGTATTGAATTTTCTCTTCACAAAGATATTACTTGTAAATATGTTCAGTAGTTATTTTCTGGCGTCTTCCTACGATATTTGATTATATTTATATATTTTTTTCTTTGAAACTAGTGAGGTTACGTCAGACATGCCGTTTCGTTCAACCGGCTGTGACGCCATTAAAGAGATAATCGGAGTTTATTTGAAGCTGGTATTGTTAAATCAGTTAGGTTTTATGCAGAAAAAATTACACCTGCTCCGATTGAGGTGTCCGACCGTTGGTTAAGTGGAGAGCTCCTGGCTGTCGGGACAAGAATCCCGGGTTCGATTCGCGGCCAGGGAGGTCAGTATTTACAGCTCCATCTCCGGATTCAGGACATGGAGTTGTATTGTCCCCTCGTCCTCATACTGTGGAAGGCTATGGCGAACCATCGAAGAATATTCTCGCATAGTCAGCCTTAGAGAACGACGTGGTTACCATCACCCGGCATCCTCCGTGGTTGTAAACCTACCTTCGTGCAGAACAGCCATCATAATCATTTGGTTGAGGTGTGGGTGGTGTAGAATAATAAAAGTACGCGAAGTTTATATTAGTTGTGGTTTTTTTTAAACGTTTATCGTAAAAGTCACTCTGCTTAATTATATGAAAGTTTGTACTTATTACTGACTACGGCAAACATAGCTTTCAGAAGGAAAATAGTGAATAAATTAATTATTCAGTTAAAGTGTGTTGATAAGTGAGACGTGTGTGACTACCTTACGATTAATTTCTGTATTTTGATAAATATACAGACATTCTTTTGTGAATGGTGACTGTATAAAAGAAAATCTCGGTTTCATTAAAAGAGCGTTGTAACCAGCACTAAGTTATAATGTTTACTTTATCACTCGGAAAAACTAACCTTGCCAATAATATAAGAACATTTTTAAAATGCAGTCGAATAGAGGTGGCAGTTATAAAATTTATTTTAGTTCAAAATTGTTGGTGCCATAGAATGTTTAGATAGGGTGAAATTTCCAGAATTCAGTTATCTGCATCTTAGAATCAAATATCCTACGCATACTCAAGCCCTGTCTATTTGTTCATTTTGTGCTTTTCCAATTGTTCGGGACTTGACAAGTTGGCATAGGATATTTGATTCTAGCATGCAGATGATTGAATTCGCGAAATATCGCCATCTCTAAAGTCTGCGCACGTGTGTAACTTAGTATATTACTGTTCTAGTTAAACAAATTAAATACCCTACACTTTTATGCTTTTCGAATTTGGACGGAGGTGTTCTTCAAGTTATTAATGGGAAAAGAAAAATTATAGTATTTATAGGTGGAAAAATAGTTTTGAATATTTTAATTTAAGTAGCCACCAAGGATTCCAATGCAGCTACATTCACTATGTTAAGCGTTGTCCAGAACCTTCAATTGATTGTTTACTTGGAGAAATGTTATGCTGTAATCGCATGCAGACTATTAAACATTTGTGCATAGTTTATGGATGTTACAAACATTTTCACAACTTAAAAGTAGGTACGAGATATATCTCACATGTACCTCAATAATTGTTCTAATTAAATTTATTTACTGCTTTCTCAGCAAGCTGTCTCTCAATATCGGGACCGTGTTTACAATATGTAGCGACATTGCCCGTAAAGGAACTAAGTGTTTCAGTTATGTTTTATAGTTAAGAGACCCGAGATTTACGGAATACATATTTTTTCCCCGCTTTGTTTCAGTGCCTTACCTGCCTGGTGGTCAATGATTCGATGTTATTAACTCTCAATGTCTTAGGGTTCTGCCCGCCAATCACGGACGTGTTGTGTCGCAGTAACCTTGTTCTGATTGGCACATTCAAATAAGGAACACCTCTACTTAAAGTCAGACTGACAATAACCATGAAGCAGAGTTGCAGATAATACACGTAATGCTAATGCACTGAAACATATTGGTGCAAAAATATTTTCCCAAGTATCCAGGTTCTCTATTGATTATACATAAAATGTTCTGAGAACATGTCATGGTGTATTTTTTCAACTGGCACTTACATTCAGTATAGTTATAAACAGTTATATTAGCTAGTTTTAGTGTCAGAAAATACTATACAATGTTAACATTTTCATTTAACAATTGTTATTTCCTTGCAATTCATATAAGTTTATCTTGGATTTAGATAGCCAATAAAAAACCCGTATACAATAAAGTCGTATTCGTAGGATAAATGCATATCCTGTGTGGGAAGTGGACATTTATAGGTCGAGGGGCCGTCCGATCCAGGCGATGTCTGCAGAAAATGTTTATATATTGTGTGTGTGTTTGGCATGCTGGACTTTACTAATACCAACTTTTCTGGGTAGGGAGGTTCAGATGTTTTGAATATAGAAATGCCATGAATGGGTGCATTTGTGCTAACTCTTTGGCACGAAAAATCGTAGAGTTGTTAACTATACATGTGCTCATTAATATTGGTTATTGTTTTCTACTGTAGTTTTCACTTAATAAGTTTACTCGCCAAATTAGCATTGAATGCAGGGCTAGTGGTCTTTTTTCAACTTTGTACTGTGTAAATGTAGCTTAGTGTGAGAGTTTTGTTACTGACAACATAATTATGTAGATACTTAAAATTTTAATTTTAGTGTAGTACATGCCATTACTTTGCAGCAGTCCTACATCACAAATTTACTCCATGCTGGCGCACTTTTCGAAATTTAAGGAGAGGGAACGTTCACTGTTAAGGCCATGATCTTTCATTTATTTCAAACAATTGCAAATAACTTAAATATTTTTTAACCAAATGCTTTGAAAAAATTGGAGACTGTGTACAGTCATACGATATACAATTCTGCCAGAGCGTTTTTTTTATAATAATGTACTGTTTCTAGCAAAAAAATATTTTGCTTAATTTTGGCGTATTTTGACAACAAAATATGTGCTATTTTAGGTGCAAAAATCTACAAATCTGTTTGGTGTATTGCAACAGAAAAAATCAGATAAACGCGATAATAAATAAGTGTTAAAACTGCCATAATGTATTTTTGATATATGTATTAATTTGCGTTAAAAATAGTTTGTTTCGAAACCACTGCAAAACTAAAGAGTGAGGCCTTAACCATTCCTCCCCTCTGTTCGACTACTGGGAGGAAGTACTTGCACTCTGCACCTTTGTCCAGCGTCGACAATATCTCTGCAGATCCATGGTGGGGGTTGGAGGGTGAGGTCAGCACTAGGGTGTAATAAAGGTTAGCGGCCGGCAGAAGAGGTCGATAGAGGAGGAGGAGGAGGAGAGAGAGAGAGAGAGAGAGACAGAGACAGAGACTGAGAGGTTGATTGTTGCTGTCACGGGGGGTACCTGTTATTTCCCGCCTGTCGACGCTTCACGTCGCGTCATATAATCGCCCCACCGATACGCAGAATCCTAGCCATTCCACCAGTTCTCTACTAATATTCTGAAAGAGTGAAGGATAAAGGCAAAGGGTTTCTTTATCCACGTGCAATCCAGACTCCTCGTGACCTGAGTGACGCTACGGTGTTTTCCTATAAAAAGTAATATTTTAGTATTGTTCGTATTTTGATGGCATCCAGCGAGTGTTCACGGTTGTCGTGCTAAAGAATTGACATTGAGTTTTGACGCAATTCATGCGAGAATTTCTATTGCAAGGTGGTCCTCGAATGAAATTGGGTAATAGATCATGTCTCGCAACTCGTACGGAAAGGAGGATTCTATTGGTCGCTTTACGCTTGTAAGAAATTTACCAAAACCCTTGCATCCACATCCTGATGAGCGAGTAACCTTTCCTTTACATGTGTTACCATGTCTAATCAATTTATCATTTAGTAACCAACACTTAGTCGTAGTTATCACAATGGTAAATCTTGTATGCAACACTAAAAACACAGTGGGACTGTCCTAGGTGTCGTCAGAGACTGTACTAAAAGTGATACAACAATAGCAACATTGTTTCAAGAAAACAACACGGTATATTTTCAAAGTGCACTGTTCTGAGTGGGGTAGCCGATGATACTCGTAAAATGTCTTTAACCTCCGATCCCATATTCATATTGTAACAACTTACACAATACAGCGCGCACCACCTAAGTTGGTGGATAGCGAGCAGGTGGGCTTTTGCATTAGAAGAACGCCTTTACTGTACTCGGAGTCAGTGTTTTCATTCCGGAGTTTACTACGTTTTTATGCCATGGCCTGATGTTCGGATTCCGGGAATGTCACACTACTCTCAGCTGCTGCTATGCGCCAACTAATGTTACATGCACTGTAAGAGGAGATGGATGTAGATGACGATTAGCATTCCAGCACTTTCGTCATGAAACTGACAGACTCTGTATATAGTCTGTGCTTAAAAACTGTCAACGCTGTGTGAAAACTTCCTCAAAGAAACCCAAGGATACTCAGTTCAGGTACCATGCTTAGAAATGTTACTGGTAATAGTACAGGTTATAGGGTATACTCAAAGACCACTCACTGTGCAGTATAATTAGCCATCGTTGAGACTACCAATATTACATAATGTCAACCTTTAGTAACGTAAGTTGTCATTTTTCTTTACTGGAGATATTGACTTGCCTTCCAGAATAAGGCGTATCTTGTGCTATAACACGTCTTGAAACGTCCATAACTTGGATGCCGTATTTCTTTTCTAGGAACATAAGAGATGGAATTCACTTCGACGCTCAGTTACTTTGTGAAGTGCCTATAATAACGTAATCTTCTCATTTGCGGCTACAATGGGCAGGATTTTCCAACGGCTAGAACAAGAAACTAATTTCACTTCTTCTGCAGTTAATAGATAAAACAGTCTTATTGCTATGTTACGGTACATGCATCTTGATACGTCTAGGAATAGGCGGATGGGTGCAGTGAAGACTTCAAAACTGGTGGAAGGAGACATTTGCCTAACATATGTTCTATTTCTTTATCTTCAGCAGACAGCCAGAGTATAAAATATTTTTCTACTTGAGCAGCAGTGCGCATGTAATAGATGACAATCCAGTTATTTCGGTGTTTTTTTTATGTCTGTAGAAAACAAACCCGTGTAAAACATTGAAAAATTTGCTAACAACCGTGCAGGTATGGAATTTTTACTTGCTTAGGGACCGAATGATTTATATTTTCCTACTAGTTTCCAAAACAAATTTAAATCTGATGAAACTGTTAGTGATTCATATGTTTATGACTAAACATGAGTCACACTGGGCTGAGGCATTTATTTAATAAAACTCTAGACTGACTGATTGACAGTCAACGGACAGCTTAAACTGGTGGATCTGGACGCATGAAGTTTTTGCACAGGGTTTACTTATACAACGTAGGAGAGCACTAAGAAAGGTTTTTTTGTTAATGTTTGATAATTTATCCCGTAAGGGATTTTTAATATGGGACGAAAGTTTGTATAGAAGTTCGTAATGTTTGAAGTTAGAAATATGGAAAAAAAAGTGTTTAAGCCTCTGTTTATAAACATAAGTCAGCTGCATTTGTGATTTTTAAAAATAAGGTCGAAAGTCTGTATGAGAAATACAGCTAGAAACGTTGCATTTGGTATTTGACCGTAATAAAGTGTATTTACGTATTATACAGTATTTTATGCCAACTGCCAAAGAATCAATAGTATAACCGGAAAACCACAAAGGTTTAAAAAAAAAAAAGAGGAGGGGGGTGGAAAAACGGGCCGAGGGACAAAACGGTGTACCCAAAAGGATTTAAGTGAGACCATTCGATTCCCACCAAGGCTATCAGGGTTTGATTCTCAGCGGGGTCAGGCCCAGGACTTTTTCATGTGCTAATCATTCAAGACGATGACGTTGGTCGGCGGTTTTTCTCGGGGATCTCTCTTATCCACCGCCCTGCGCTGCTCCATATTCACCTCATGTCACCCCTCACCAGTGCTGAAGACCTCGATGTAAAGCTCTGACCAAAATATTTCTCACTCACTAAGTAAAGTCGTGCATTTTAGACACTGTGAATTTATATGTTTAATTTCTGGGGAGTAGTTGAATAAATAAATTACTGTAAACAAATAATAAACATCATAGCGTATTATAAATACAAATTTACCTTGGTAAAGAAATATGATTACTTAATATGTTTAAAGCGCGAAGGTTTTTCGATATAATTCGTATTCATTGGGCAGGGGACAAAAAGAAGTATGTAGCTTAGAGCCAATCATATGGAAGAGATATATTTTTAATAGGTTTGTAACAAATTTGTCATGATTTATAGTAAAAAAATTTATAAATAAAAAAAATCAATAATGTAGATGGAGGAATGAGTGAGGTGAAAGCAATAATTCAACTGGAAACTTATATAGACTTATATGCAAGTATAGTGAATAAAATACAATCGTTACACATGCTGTACCATTTTAATAAAATTTTTCAAAATAAACTTGATACATGTAACATACACAATTAAAAATATAATATAGACTACGTCGATAGTTCCAGTATACCAGCACCCTTAAAAACGAACCAATAAGTCCAATAGTGCAGTATATATTTTAAAAATAAATCAATATTAAAAAGATATAATATTGCATTTAATATGTCCAATGTCAGAATTTGCGTTTCATGATATGTCTCGGTAGCCGAGTGAGCCGACCCCCCCCCCCCCCCCGTAGCTCAGTTGATTGAGCGGCCGACTTTGGTGCGAGGGATTCTGGGTTCGATTCCCAGGTTTGGCTGGGTGTAACATTCGTGTTTGTCCTTTGGAGTCATTTCAATAAAGTCAACAAAACCGTTACAAGTGGGGAATTGTCTAATAAGAAAAAAAATTACAAAATGGTATATGTTGTCGGTTTTTGACACGAAGTTCGTGACTCCGCTTTCAAAAAGAACTTTTTGAATAATAAAGTCTACTTTTTTATATGAATTTAATGGCCAACAGTTTAATACGACCACGGCCGACAACGATAATCAAGAATCTAAAACACCATAATTCAAAATTACTGAATCATCAAGACATCACAAAAATTCTATAAGATTCAAGAACAGCACAGATACATAACACATGACGAATTCCCGACATAGGATCCAAAAAACCGAACCGCCCACGGCGGTGGTTACTGAAGAACGAACAAACTCTTAAATTACATATATATCTATGCCTAGGCTGAATTACATGTGACCTATATACACATCATGACATAAGTGATGCTTAGCAGACGACAGAGGAACTAAAAATATACTGCTAGATTAATCGAACGAGTGCATGCCCCGGGTAGGCAACTCCAAAACCCTAGGTGGCGGCTACAGCAGCGCCCCTGGTGAGAATCTCTAGTACATAATTTGGCAGCCTCCAGGTAGTGTAAATAAATTGTAGATGAAAATAAGCGGGTAACTGGATGAAAAAGATGGTGGCAAAATATAAACAAGATGGCAAGTGGACCCTAGATGGCCGCCGAGGGCAAAGATCAAGGTCGAAGGTTAACGTCAAAGGAAAACGTCAGATTATCCAACATGGCTGACATCCAAGATGACCAACGAGTCGAAGACTGCCGAGTGCTCCCGAGCATACCCGAGCCCTCATTCTCAATCGCCAGCGGTTTTTTTGGAACCTCCTTTTTATGCCCCTATTCTGCATACATAATCTATCCCAATATTTTAAAACCATTCTAAATGTACAAATAACTTAAACGAATTATCTCAGATATTGATAATATAATACAAATTATTTTCAGCTGAAGTATTCTAAAATGCCAGTGGAGCTATCATCTAGCGCAATTATAATGTGTAAACGCCAGACAACTAATGAATCGGGCCTATCCATTGGCATTGTTCATCTCTACAGCCAGTGCATAATAAACCAGATGTATAAACACGTTTTACACACACACGCGGTATTATACATACACTAATTTAATTTGGAGTTAGCTTACTTGATATATTCTATACTTTAACATTAGTTTTGTTGCGTTAATATTCAGTCAAAACGGAAATTAACACACACGAAGAAAAGAACTAATGGTGATCAGATTTCTAGCATTACATCAGACTTTATCTATATTTACATCTATTAAAGCCTAAAATATATTAATCATGTCTTACGAAAATCTTGGCTGTGATAGTCAAGGTTTGCTGTGCGCAACGGACAGCGACAATTGACAGAGAAAAATGAGGAACGTAGAAGCAGATACAGCTATGGAGCAATACAGGTGGGTCTGGATGACAAAAACTCCACCGGCGGTGAAGGAAAAATCCCTGCTGGAGATCTGGTGGTGGAACATTCTCAGTTCCTCCGCCGTGTTGTCGTCGACCGGCCCTTCGAGCAAGTCCCCAATGATGTCTAGCGTGGTCCTGATCTCCGAGGTGGCTCCCTCGCAGCTGCCGATGATGGCAGCGACTGTGAGAGCAAACAGTGTTGACCGCGCGACACGAAGTAAGAGCTGCACACAGAATGATGAACGATTAAGGTCCGTCACAAATATACCTAAATGAATATTATTTGTGATGATAAGAACACTGCTCAGAATATCTGGCAACAGTTGGAGACCGTAAGCATCATTTATCAATGCGATGCACTTGTATAATTCCTCATAAATTACTCTAAGATTAAAGACCTCATCCGCAGTATTCGCCGCTGTGTCTGGCTGTTCTACTCCAAGCGCCGTTACGTGTTCTGTAGATTCAGAATGGTGAGCATTACTTATTTCTGTTGTAGGTTCATCTTTGGCCTCACTATGGGAGTGGATGTCTATTCGTAATTTTTTATTGAGCAATGCAAAGCGCTGTCTGACCTGCAGCACCCAGTATATGTAGTTGAGGGAATCAGTTAGAACCACAGCAAAGTATAGCTTGACGCAGATCGTGTTGATGAAGAATTCGGTCACTCTTTTCAACCCGAACACCAACACTTCAGCGCTCACAAGAAGAAGTAACCAGGTCAATAATATCGAAGAGAATGCCAAAAATGCCCTATAGATTCTCTTGCAGTAATCCTGACTGTCCTGAAAATATTTCTGGTCCAGCTCTAGGAGAGTCTGTATTATTCCCTTCCTGTAGCTGCTGTTGAAGTTCATTCTTCCCAGAATGGTCAAAGTGGCGGCAAACAGAGATGATAAAAGAGAACCAAAACACAGCGTGGCTGCTTCGTCGATCAAGAGAGTTTTGTAGCGGGACATTCCTGAAATGAAGCCAAGGATATGAAATACAACGAAACACGCGCAGTAAATTGAAGCTGATATAGATCTCTCGAATATCACAACAGTTTTATTGCGACGACGGCGTGTTAGCGATATACGGTAAGTCTCCAGACCTAACACTCCACAGATGGTTCGTAGAAGCCAAGGTGGCAATGTCAAGTTGTCTCCGCCGGAAGTTGACATTGTTAACCTGCAACATCATAAAATAAAACACTATCCGAGATCTGTCGTACAAATAATGTTTTTATTTTTTATTTATAAAGTCAGTATACAACATTTAATTCTGGGTGGTTTACTACGTGACACGTCAATTTAAATTTGGCTGTCATGCTGCGATTAGAATTTTTAAAATGAGCTAAATATTGGTTGCACTTAAACTAATTCTAACTAAAGAAAATGTGCGGAATCAAATTTAAAATAATATTTTTATGCAAAATGGATTGTTATTCATTTAATAAGTTGAAAACATAATGTATTTTAATGTATTTTGATTTAGTGTCTGCATAGTTAATAATGATTAGAGCCCCGGAAATTTCGCGGATTCAACTGAGGAGAGGTTGGATTTCTAAGTCATGTACATGTTGGAAACTATTTCGATTGGGGCATTGTTTATTAAATGTGACCTCGCGGACTCCGAACCAATGGCGGACATGCGTAAAAACGCTCACGGACTTCTGCGCTACATCGTCAAATGTTCAAATGCTCACTCACTGGAGCAGCAGCCAATGAACAAATATAGCTGACGACAGTGCACACAGGACTGTGGAGTCTAGCCTGCTGGGCGTTGAACCCGCGAAATATCCGGGCCTCTAATAATGATTCATTAAACGGCTAAATGACTTGGCCTGTTAATGTTTTTGTAGGTACAGTATTGTTTTGCGAAACAGTCGAAGGAATTTTGAAAGTTGTGTTTTGGTGAGCTTCTGTATTTGCACATTATTTTAAACTCTGATGTGGTACGCATTATTTGTTGATCCGATAGTGAGAACTAAACACAAATAACTTTGGAAGTAACAATTTTTTGAGGGTTCTGTAATGTAGTTTACTTCTTTTTCTTTCGTTAACCATGTTGACATTTTACTTGACGTGTAGCCTACATTAAACTGGAAAAAATAAATAAATGTTTTCAGTATCATCGGTTATCATAGGCGGTAGTGCAGTATTGTTTGAATGGCGCCTGAATTGCAGTACGAATTGTATTTGCTGGATGTCAAGCAATTTTCTTACAGATGAAAGTTTTTGTACTGGTTGGATGGCAGTGTTAAAAGAGTTTGTGAAATTGTGTACTTTAAACCAACACACCCAGTTATTTACTTTTTGCTTCTCTTAAAATTACACATTGATGGTGACATGTGACCTGCGTGTGGAACTGTCCAAACAGAGCAAATCCTGCACAACATGAGGGTTATTTCACTAGTAACGAAAGCAACCTTAATCTTTGCCAGACATCAGGAACTGAGTGATAAAGTTTTGCTGTACATGTTCAGGTTGTGGTCAGTGGGCATATTTCTGAAATTTAAGTGTCATTATATTTATGACATTTACTACGAATGAGATATGTAAAGAAAAGGTGCGTTGTACTTATAATGAAACTGAATCTTACCCATGTTTTTTTGTTCTTGACATTATTGTAGTACTGTGAGTTATGAGGCCCACAAAAATGTTCACGATAAGGGCTCCAGCTATTTATGAAAACTAAAGACCAACACTTGCACAGTATGGGGTAGAAATACCTCCCTAACTAGGCTAATACAAATCAAACTAAGCAAGCTGGAAAAATTAGTTATCCACGAATAATATACATAACGCAGCATTCTTGTCATATTCTACATTGTTGATACATTGACGGAGCAGTTCCCGATAATTCTCAGTCACTACCCAAATTCCAAGTGCATTACCGTTTGAAATAAAGTGGTTGGCAGTGAATTACTGAATTTAGTACTGTGTTCTTTTCCTATTTCAGTATGACAACATTGAAATATAGTTGAATGAAATCGACCTATTTGTATTTCATATACTTTAAAATTGCTATCTATGATCGTATTTAGATACCTAGTGACGGCATACTTTGAATAATTAAACAGAGATACGACTGCATCGTCGGAAAATTATCATCGTCTGCGCACTGCTTTTAGCCAAGCTGTATTTTATTTTTCGCTTGCAATTAACATGATACCGTATCTTATAACTCACTAAAATATATTAGAAATGATTTTTTATGAATACCATTGCCAAATAATGTTAAGTTATTGGTATTCTGTCAAGTGTTACGTTTTACGATTGCCAGCAATTGTATTTGGAAATACATTTAACTAAATAACAATAAATTTTCTCTTCTTCACGCATTGTAAAAATTCTTTAAAGAGCATCGTCGCCGTGGATGACAATACAACTGAACGGAACTTGATTTATTGAATAACGTTGTCGTGTGTGTCAGTGATAGTTTTGTGTTTCGAATTCGAATATAATGTGTCAACATTTACGTAATTCGTTATGGCAGTAATGCGTTTTGTATAAATTAGAGTCGATGCACAGACTCGCAAGCATTTCTAATAATTAAGACATATATTAATTATATCAATTATTCGTCACTCTTGTATTAAATTAGTAGATGTTGTAGATAACGCTCTTTAGAGCATAGACATTGTACAAGCCTATGTAAATAAAAGTATGCGACATTGTTGAAATGTTAACACGCAGGGGAAATATACAAACTGACCGAAAAATAAATTAATGGCGAGTGTTAGACAATTTTACTGTACTTTTAGCTTTTGACTCGTACCATTTATTCTAATTGTATTATCAAAATTTTCTCTTCGACAAAGCATTGGGATATATTCTTGGTAAACTGTTTGACATGAATAATTACGGAATCTTTCATTAATTTGTAACGCAGAATTCTTGACAATTAACTGATAATTCTCTTGCAATGATACTGAAATACTGATATGCAATGATACTTGTAATGATACTGATATACACACATAAAACAAAGACGGCTGAGTTACACCACTTAAAACTCAAGAACGGATGGACCTATTTTAATGATATTTGATTTTTTGGATTCGACTCCGCCCCGAATAACAGAATAGCTATTAAAATATGGGAAAATTTCACGAAAATATATATATTAATACATACTAACAATATAAATTCCCGCAAATATTAATATTCCCACAACAATGAAAACTGGTACACGTAGATATTTGAACACGGAGAATATTCTCACGATATATATTCTTCGATAACTCCACTAGACGACGCTACAGTTGGGGAGCTCCAGGTTCCAGAAACATAAATTGGGCCAAAGGTTCGAATTAGGAGGCGTCAACGCAAGTGAGACAGTAAGGGCCGAAGGCACGAACCGAGGCGTACTACGCCAACTTCCAAATTGTTTCATATGTGGTGTCTTTTCGAGGGACGAATTATACGCTAGCAAAGCCGCGAATAAAAGCTACTGTGAATTAAAATAGTGGCACAAGTAAAATGTAAACGTCATTTACATGTTTTATTATCTACACGTAACAATTATTAACTTTGGCATTTTAAAAAATGCGTCCGTTCGCGTAAGGTGAAAAACCCTAAAGTATCCAGCTTTTCCTGAAGTGGAAACAATGTAGTTAGTGAAAAGCAGTGAAACGGAAATTAGTGCTGCTTAGGAAAGTTGAAGTAACCGCTGAGGCAGTAATATTCATTACTTATTATGGCTACGATGTGTTTTCAGAGAACGCGAGTTAAAATTGCAAACTGATAACATTTTACACAATAACTTGCTTGAATATATATATATATATATATATATATATATATATATATATATATATTTTTTTTTTTTTTTTAAGTTTACGCACCGCAAAAAGTTGCCTCATTGAGACTTAATAAAGTTAACGCACTCTCCTTTAAAACATAATAACCTTATCATTGGAATAATACACCTTACGCTGGTCACTTTTTATACACAAGTAACGTAATACAGTGCATCAGATGATTGAAACACCATCATTTAAATAATAACAATAATAGATACGTAATAAAATTACCTACTACAAAATAGGAATCTTTTCTGAGGTAAAGGTTATTTTACGTTTAGTCTTGCACCTTCTTGCAAACTACAGAATTGTACTTTGAAGATTTTTCATCTGCATCAACAATATGCTGTGGCTTTATTTGAAATGTACCATAATTTGCAAATAGATGTTTGCAAAATACATACCCTGTGCCTTAACATTCATTCGATTGGCCGCTACACTGTAAACTGATATTTTTTTTTAAAGAAGGAAAGACCTTAGGTTTAATGGAAACAAATACGTATTTGAACTTATTATATATATATATATATATCGGTCCAGATTATAATCTCATTAAAATTAAGTAAGAGGTGTTTATTTACGGTCGAACATTAAAATGGTAGTGAATAGCGAAGAGTAACAAATATTGAAGACATAATTACAGAAATGAAGTTAATTAATACGCATGCATGTGTTTACAGACACTTGAATTTTACACGATACAGTTTTAGGAGACTTGGCTCGAGTAGCAACATAAGCTCAACAAAATGTGGACATAATTATGAGCAGCTCAACAAAGAGTGAATACTGTATCCCACTGTGATAGCAGCCATACGATAGATGGTAATGTCTCGTGCAAACGACACTGAAATATTCATGCCGGCAGACCGACAAAGTTCTGATTTTGTCCCATTAGTAACGAGTATGTACTATAATGACTTATTCAAAATAATCAAATGTTGAAATATTATTAACCATAAATTTACATATTTGTTTTGACCAAATCATTTATTCGATGGCAGGTTTTTCTGCTGCACAGCTAAAAATTCCCTTATTTCACAGGATATATTTTGGAAACTGACTGCTAAAATAATATTGCATAAGAGATAACGCACAAGGGAAATGTTACTAATCAAAGTCATCAGAAAGAGGCCGTGGCGGGAAGTGGTCAGGCCAATCGCCTCCCACCACACCAAACCGGGATCGATTTCTGGCGAGATCGATTCCAAATTATCGTATGTGGGGAACGTGCCACACGTTGTCGTTAGATCGCAGGCTTTTTTTTTGGGGGGGGGGGGATTCCCATTTATTTCACTCTTACGTTCCGCTGCTAATTCGTTGCATGTAATCCATCGACAGAAGCATACGTATAGGCAACTTTAGTACATGTTATGGACATCGCTGTCACTTGTGGCAGATACTACCCTCCTTTACCTGATCCCTAAGGCTTAACAGGAGACAACTTACAGATCTTAATTCCGGGGGAATGCCACCCACCACGGTGCAGACATTTTGTGGCCAGAGCAGTCATAGCCATACAACTTGGTGAAAAATAGGGTAGTTGAATACCACTATCAGAGGGAGATACGCTCCTTCCAATCGCGGTGGTGGGTAGTGAAAACCCACTCACCTAGCAACAGAATACCTTCAGGTTTACTGGAGGCATCTACCTTGCTGAGGGCGAGGCTATCCTCCTCTACGAAACCGCTTCGTGGGCGAGTCCAGTAAGGCGGACCAGACCATGACCCAGGGCGAACCCTAAGTCTACTCCCTAGCGGGAGTAATACCACTACCACTCAAGAGTCCAACCCGTGATCGGCTCAGCTTACACTGGGGCTTCACACCGATCCCCTGAGTACCTGCGAAATACCATGCATCCGAGTTTTCACCCATCGCGCGCAACCTAGGCAACTGTGTGTTTAGTACGTTGTATAAATTATTCGGCGGGTTTTCTCGGGGATCTTCCGTTTCCCCCGCCCCTTCATTCCGGCGCTGCTCCATACACCATATCAATCCTCACCAGCGCTAAAGACCTCGATGTTAAGTGCTGACCAAAATCTCCTGTCTCTTCACTTATTTTATCATACAAAATAAAAGCAAGGTAACTTTCGTTTTCATGGCTATTATCAATTACTATTCTAGGTTTTCTGAGGATACTTGTCCTAGGTATATAAACTGTAACTCCATGATAACTTTGTGTCTGATATGCTGAACATATTGAAAATGCGTTACCTTTTAATAAAATTATTAATACTCACCCTCTTGTAAACCTGGAGCTCTGAAAAACGCGCCTTCTTCTATGTCAAGCGTTTCTCAGACTACAGTGTCCTCGACCTTCGTCCAATCGAATTTCCTATCAGCAGCCAGAACCTGTCATCGCGCTTCTCTGCCTCAGAAGTGTAAACACTGTTCTACATAAAGTTGTATCTAGCAGGAACGAAGGCGCACCTTTTGTGGCTTCAGGAAATATTAAGAACGCCAGTGTTGCCAGCACGTACTATATCGACCCTAGTTCTTGCAAAGAATTCACAAATGAAGCTCCACACTAACTGTCACTCACAGTCATCGTGAAAGTTTTCCGTAGCCACAAGTTGAAGAATTGTAAACAATAAAAATTCCCGCCGGTGTTTAAAACGTAAGCAACGTTTACTACAGAGATAATAGTGAAAACTAATGCTGGGAAAAAATACACCCAAAATGATGAAAATTTCTTATTTAGTTTTATTTGTGAATCAACATTATCCTAGTGAATATTCACATGTGAAACATTTTGAATTAACGTAACAACATAAGTTTCAAATTTTTGTAATTTCAGTCTTAAATATATAGCTATTACGTTGTAAGTTAAACATAAAATGTTTAAGATAAAATAAAATATATCACTATGTTCCTCGATTTTGTTTTAAAAAATATGTAAAAATAACCTTTTCTGTCATCCCCCCCCCCTCAGATTTTTCAGTAAAGTTAATCTTAAAGCAAATAGTTTGGAGTAAAGGTTGTAAACAATTTGTTTGATTTGCATGTAAAATAAAAGCTATAAAACACCCTTAAGTTTAATATAAGATTTTATTTTGCATTTGTATAATAATGTTTATACTATACGTATTGTAGTAGAGTTCCTAGAAATGTTCAAACAAAAAAAAATTGTAATATTATTCGTACGTAAGATAATCTCAATCAAACGAAACATTTTGAACATACACCATTGCGTCATTTGTCGTCTCAGAAAATATAAGAGCAAAAAAAAAAATAAAATAAAAAGAACAGGGCGATTTTGGCTGTAGACAAACAAAAATAACACATATAAATTATGGGAAATTCGCTATGGTATTAATGTCAAATCATTTGGACGAGTTTGTTGTGTCGTCATTGTTATGTAGTTTAGTTCTGTGACGTAGCTGTTGCGTCATCCTGTCTTGTGTGTAACAATGTCTACGTCTCAGTATTTGTCTGCTCTCTTTTAACTGTAGTGTCTTGGCATTTTTTAAGTTTACTTAGTTTTATCATTTTGTTTAATGTTTGAAGCTTTCTTGTTCATTTATTTTTCTGATGTGACTTCATGACGTCAGGTATTTATCATATTTTATTTATTTAATTTATGTGTAGACTTGATTCAAACTCAGCCAATTTTTTACTGTTTGTTGTCTCACTCGTAGATTTCTGACACTGGCGTTTGTCAAAAAAATTTTTTTTTGTCATTACTTCCCATCGCAAGAATATTTCAAATATTTCAAATGAAATTTTGTACTCCTACAGTAACAGCGATGCTGCACCATTGAACAAAGGCGCGTGTGGCAATTAAAGTTTGATGTTACTCTTTACGTAATTAATTTCACCTTATTCAGTACAATTCATTATCTGATGTAACGATATTAAGTTTTCTAATACCTGAAATGTCATTAGATGGTTTAAAAATATTTTTACTGTACGTAACTGTTTTTGACACAAGCAACTTATGAAATTTATGTAAGTCTGTTACGATCTAAAAATATAGAAAATGCGGTAAGAAAATCGAACACAAAATCACGGCAGAGACCTTTGTAGTGACCCTACTGGAATTCTGGAACTTTTATTCACTAGCATAAAGAAGATAAATATAAATTTGAAAATAGACAGCATTGTGGCGGCATGGAGGAAGACCAAATACCGAAAGAAAAATTTATTTTCCTCTTTTGAATTTGTCATTACTCGATCATTTTTAAAGGAAATCTAATAGAATCAAGTTCAATTAGTTCATCACCAACATTTTAACTTACAACTGAGTACGAAAAAAAAATTAACATCGAGACATGTAATGTTTATGAGAGAACATGATGCACTTTAAAACACAATTGCGGAAGAAAAGAGCCACATTTTAACTTGGCCCAGCTTCTGTAAACGAGCCTAAAAACCCTGCTAGAAGAAACGTTCTTTCGTTCAGAAACGTAACAAAGTTGAAGTAATAACTTTGTTTGCGAATAATTAGTTACGATACGTGTTCGTTTTTGGATAATTTACTTGCATCACATTATTCAGGACGAAATACTATCATGATCCGAAGAACCACATTTGTGTCAGTGAATACAAAGGGATGTTGGAATTGGTGGATGATAAATGCCCGTACGAGTGTTTTGGTTTAGATGAACAGTGGATCTAAAATGCGTTCTAATTGTATTTAAAAATGATAAGCTTGATGTTACGGTTTCGCAGCCCTGCGACATCGGTGGCGTCGCAGGAAATTGGTCAGTGTTTGCTGGCTAATCAACAAGTCACCAAAAAAAGAGGTGGATTGCAGCAAGTAATGTACGCAAGGAATGCGATGACTTGAAGAGTTAAGTGAGTAGCACCTGACCCAACATCCCGGGGCACAGCGGGTAGCCAATCAGAGGGGAGGATTCTGACGGCCGTGACGTGTGCGCGAAGAATGGTAACAAGGAGCAAGGGGCTCGGGAGATGTCATCATCTGCTCCAGCCGCGAACGCACCTGGCGACTCGGGGTTCGAGTCCCTGTGCCGACCTCCCGCGACTCAGAGCGAGGACCGTCGTTAAGATGACGTGGTTCATAATTCAACGCTAAAAACATTAATTTATGACTGTAGATTTCTTGAAGCCAATTTGCGGAAATTGAACGATAACAATCCTAGATAATAGTTTTAACGAACGTTGTAAACAAAATGGTTTCCAGTGTTACGAACTTCTGGGGCACGGTCTCTGACGCCGGAACATCGTGCATTTAACTGCGACGCAAGAGATCACGCGTTACGAACTAGTAATTCTGGATAAATATTTACTCATAAAGTTAGCAAACGCCGTTATCTAGGATTGTTATTGATTATTTGATCCATATTGGCTTCGAAAAAATCGTAGTAATCAATGGATGTTGTCAGCGTTTATTTATCTACACGCACTCTTAAGGGACTTCTCTTCCTCCGCCTTCAACGACGGTAAGAGCGGTAAGTCTGCCGTTGGTTTCGGGAAGGAGAGCGATCCTTAACCTACCTCCTGACTCACCTTTACCTAATTCTTCCTCCCTCTCTCTGTTATGGATTAACTGTTATTTCCTTGTGTATCCTATATCTAATAAATTATGTTACCTTCATCTCTGGCTTATTTATCGTACTCTTCCCAGGAGAAAGTAATAACATGCATTTAAAGCAAGCTATATTTTTTAATGTTCCCTGGTGCTAATCTTACAATGAAATTCGACATTTAATCTTTAAGTTTCCGGACCACTTTATAAAAACACTGGTATTTGGTTATTTGACGTGTATAATAAATAATAAGACGCTTTGGACGTGTATTTGTAGGCGTTTTAATTTTTGATATAATGTCTGTTACCCCAAAATATGCGCTCGCATGAATCCAATCATCCTTAACAATGTATCTAGTTATTTGATCCAGTATGCAAGCGCGATTTGCGACTGCATATCTTAAATGTATTATCGTGTTATTGTTGTCTAAAACTATTTTCCATTATTGACGTGCATAAAAGGAACTTTAGGGGCTCCGGGAACGAAGTCGATATGTCATATTTATTTTGTTTGATCGATGGATTCATATAACCCATGCCAAACATGAACTTAAATATTAAATCGATACATTTTTGGAAGACATTATACAGGGAAATAAAGATATTTACAAAGTTGCAATAACAGGTAAATGCACATCATATTAGGCCTACTCTTGGAGCGGACTAGGGGAGTTGTTACAGAGGTGGAGAAAAAAGGGGGAGGGGGGTCGACTGTAGTTTGTGTGGTTTACAAAATTTTCGTTTTCTATTTTGTAGTTTATAAATCAACAATGAAACATTTTCTTGTGTCTTATACTGGCCTGAAAACTCCACTTCTGTAGTAAATTATGCAAATATTAAAAATTCTGGTAGTTTGATGTGTGATGAGCAGTATTTCATAACTAACCGTATTATGTGCTTTTATATAATTCCTCTTACTTTCCTTCTGCCCGCTTCTTCTCTGTCTCCCACAGAATTTGAACGAAGGGTTCTCTTGCTTGCTGGTAGCAAAATTATTTCGCATCAGGAATATAGGCTAATTGGTGGATGGAAAGGAAAGTGGTCAAAGATCAAGAAGCTTAAAAATTAAAAATCCTATGTAATGTTATTTATTCACTTCATGGTAGTAAATACTGTATTAGTTATTTGTTTCATGTTCATCACACAAAATAAAATAAAAATGATCTAATAAAAATGTACGTTATTCAGTTTAACACACAATATGTTAATTGCTAGTAAATCACACAGACTCGAATGATTTTATTACAATGAGGGCAGAAATACTGTAAATAATCATACAAAAATTATCAAGAAAAATTATATTCAATGTTTTAATGTAACAAAGAAACTTAATTAATGTATACATAAAGTGATATGTGTAAGAAATGACTCATGTAAGCTTTTTATACGAAATAATTACTGTAGTTTAAATAACACACACGCTCACAAAGTTGGCGACATAAAAATACTCATTTTCCAAATTTATTATTATTATTATTATTTTTTACCACAATACAGAAGGAAAATTTTCCTCCCGCTTGCCTGGACCCCGGACGGCCGCAAGTGATCGCGGGTACCGGACGCTGCTGGACGCACATCTGGGGCCCTTCTCGCGTGACAACCGCCGTAACTTCAGTGTCTGTATGCTGGGACGATCGCGGGAAGGGTGACGTGGCCTTCCCGCGGGAGCACCACAGCAACCCCCACCCGCCCATCGTGAGTGGATGGCCTGGCGGAGAAAATATTTTCTCAGCAAACACCGTGACGCCTTTTAATATGTTTGGAAGGGTTTATTGGCCACACGTATATATAGATTGTGTGTCACGGGATGGTGTGTGTGTGTGTGTGTGTGTGTGTGTGTGCGAGCGAGGACGTATCAAACTTTATCGAGTATCGACCAGGTCGTGGAGCCACGGCGCTCTGGTCAAGACCCCACCTAGGATGTCCACTGGCAGACTCGAGTTCTCTCGGGGGAAGAGCGCCAGACGTTCATCGACCTAAAGGCACACAAGTTTTAACCGTTGCAACTTGCCTTTCAAGTCACATTACCTAATCACTTACGTGTGTTCATTTGTGTTCCTCCACATCTAATTTCGAATTCCAGGGAATTATTTCTGTAGTACTTTTATCGGATAACCATTAACAACAGCAACTTCTTCAGTTTTTTTTCTGCCGGATGTTAGTCGATTCATACACTTTTTAGGAACTGTGACAATTTTCCATTTCTATGCTTCACTATACAAAACAAATATGATTCATGTACTGTACATGCAATGTACTACCCTGTTTTAAGAATAGCCTCGGTTTACTGCAACACGCTGAAGCTATTCAAGAGTACGAATATTTTTTCTCCAAAATTCTTAACATAAAAATTTTAAATATTTCTGTCAAACATGTCTTCTAGCGGTGACAGTTAGCAAAACAGCATTAATATTTGTCAACTGGAAGAGAAATCTCTATAGGAAATGTAAGGGAATGACTCTGCTAATGTGGTTACTTATATATATTTATATATACACCTATATAAATTTGTTCATGTAAACACACATACGTATATACACAATGCATAAATGTACATTTGTCACCTCAAAGACTACAGGTGATACAATTGTAATACTACGCTGTGTAAAACACATGTCAAACTGTGTACTTGAAATGTGGCTGTATTTCCAAGAAATATAAGAGTACTTAATTTTTCCATAAAAAACTTGACATATATTGTGATCATCCTGATGTTCACAGATATCGCGAGAAATTCTCAAGCTGGCAATGTGTACCAAGGTTTACACGAAAATATATAACATACAGGTTTCTTCGAGACGATGTTTGGCTATTAGACTAAAACGTTTTGTCAATTTTGCTTATTTTGTTCTGCCCATAAAAGCAGCTTTGTTGCGTGCTACACAGATGCATTTGGTTGGCAGTTGAGCCACTCTTTGCCGCCCATATCCCTGCAATCTCTCAGTCACCCCAAAGGCAAACACCCCAAATGACTAAGGCCTCACAGGGACAGGGGCAGATCAGGCTCAGACGTAAGTCGTTGAGTTTCCTGCATGAACACTCTCGGTAAAATAATTAAAAAACAGTGCCGAAACCCACGATTGTCAACAGTCACCTACAAATCAACTTAAATTAATTTTTACTTACTTTATTTCTAAATTATATTATTGGCCAGGAAAATGAGTGAAACAAATATCAAACAGATATGTTTACTTGCAACAATAATACATTTTCCCCTTTCTTTTTATCACATATCAATGCGTGAACTTGAATATTTAGTTTTGAAACATCCACTTATATTAACATTTTAAATATCATCGTGGTTTCACAATAATGAATTACATGGTTACATTTTAAGTTCAACAAAACTCAGGGCCCCGGAGCTTATAATTAATATTTTTTTGATAACTGTTTATTTTATGCTTTAACAAGACCAAGGTAAAATTTTTCTAATATAACATATCCACATCAAAAGTATTTTCAATCAGTAAATTTCCTTCCTTTTTTTAAACAATGTTAGGTTGGTAATTTAGTTTCTCGAAATCCACCAAAAACATCCATTGAGCATTTAAATAATAATTTTGGCTTTCAGATCAAATAAAGAGCATGCATCCCACTTGTTTGGCGCAGGTGCAGGCAGGGCATCACATGCCGGGGCTATAGGCTCACAGGCCTCTCCACAACCATGAACGAAAACCAGGTAGGCTATATCACCCACGCACTGGAACCGCTACAGTAACAATGGTGGTGACCAAGAAACTGATGAACAGCAGTAACAACATGGGTGGAATGACGAAAGGAGGTACAACAGCCAAAATTTACACTAAAACAAAGAAAGGAATTCAACTCTGATAGAAAATTGTACAAAAATCTTGTGCTGACCTGCATAATATATACTTTATATGTACCGTAACATAAACATGCTACCACCAGTTATGTCAAACCCAATCAATTATTAATACACCCAAACACCATAAAATACCCAAAGAAAACAAACGCAAAACAAATTACATGTCAAAACATCACAAATAAATTTCTTGCAAGAGAACTTACATCCAGTAACATTTTTTATGACCCTAAACTACTGGGACAGGAAGTTGATTAGACCTGAGTCAGAGACAGTAAGGGTCAAAAGTCAAATTCGATACATAGTTGGCCAACAAAAAAAATATTGTGGTTAGGATCTGCAGCTCCATACACCACGAGACAAGATAATTATTTTATGGACATGGCATAAAATGGTTTAAGATGAGAAACATGAGCCCGAGTTATAAATGCATCTGACATAGGGTCAGCAAGGACAGCCGTTACAGGAGTGAGAAAACGTTGGACCTGATATGGTCCAGACCAATGATAAGCTAATTTTGAAGTATGTTTTTCAGAGGCACTACTCTTGGGATGTGCCTTACACAGTACTAAATCACCAACTTTAAAGGGGTTTCCTACCCTACCTTTGTTGTACTTATAACTGGTTCTCAAGTGAGAACGCTTTAAATTCCTTAGGGCAGCTCTCCAGACTTGCTGAACATATTTAGGGTCATCTGGGAGCAGCTCATTTAAACTCCACAAAGCAGAGAGTGGAGTGTTTCGTACAGAACAATACAATAGCTTAAATTGAGTGGATTTATGAGACTCATGTCGAGCACTATTAAAAGCTATCTGTAGCCAAGTTAAGTGTTTGGTCCAATTAGTTTGGTCCTTCGCTTGGAACGCAATAAGTGCAGAAAGGAGGCTACGATTGAACCTTTCCGCATACAAGGGAGGCGGATAATAAGGAGAAAGTGTGATATGCTGAATCCCGTATGAAAAACGCATATCTTTGAACAATTTAGACGTGAATTGAAAACCGTTATCAGAGACGATGCTACTGGGAACTCCGAAACTTTGGAAAATATATGTCTGCATCACTTTGATCATAGAAAGAGCATCTGCTTTTCTCAGCAGAATAAGCCAAACCGATTTAGAAAAGGCATCAATACAGACCAACAGCATTGTATGACCAGACTTACTTCTAGGGAAAGGTCCAACAAAATCTACAAATAATTTTTTAAAGGTTTCACAGCTACTTCTGAAGCAAGTAAACCCTAATGGGTATTTTGTGCTGGTTTACTAAGGTCACATAAGGTGCACAGTTTCACTCGTTCAGTGATGTAGCTGTTCATCCCTTTCCAGATAAATTTACTTCTAATAGCCTCAATAGTCTTATAAATTCCTAAATGACCACCAATGGTTGAGGAATGATAATAGTCAAAGACCATGGGCCGAAGATGAGCTGGTAGAACCACACACTTTTGTTTATCTCTGGTTCTACAGCACAGGACACTTTTCGATAAAAAATTAAGGTTTTTTCTCAATGCCAGACTGTAAATTTTTAATAATAAAACTAAGTTCTATACCATGTTGCTGATGTTCTTTTATCTGAGTAAATGCCAAAGGGAATTCAGTAAGCAAATTACAATAAGTTAAGGTGACAGATTCGTTAGTGCTTGGCTTACCATCAAACATACGGATAGACAATCTGCCACAATGTTTTGTATGCCTCTAATATGTTGAACTTGAAATTTTAATGAGGCAATCCGCATCACCCAGCGGCCAATCTTGCCTAACTGTCTTGGGTGTGCAAGGATTCAGGACAATGCTTGGTTGTCAGTTTCCAAAAGGAATTCAGAATGCTCCAGGTACTGCCTAAACTTGTCAATTCCAAAAACAACTGCCAGACATTCAAGTCCATAAATAGTATATTTACGTTCCTGGGGTGAAAGCGAGTGTGAGGCAAAATCGATGGGCTGGCGAACACCATCAATTTCCTGGGATAAAACTGCCCCCACAGCCAAACTGGAGGCATCTGTCTGCAGAATAAATTTACGTGAAAAATCTGCCATACGTAATATCGGAGGATGGATAATGTCATTTTTAAAAATTTCAAATGCATTTTGTTGATCTTCACCACACTTAAATTTACATGATTTCTTGCGTAATTTATTGAGAAGTGCAGCCTTTTCTGCTAAATTAGGCATGAACTTTCCAAAAAACAGGACCATTCCAATAAATCGGGCTACACCTTTAACATCGCGGGTGGTGTAAAATTCACGAATAGCTTTCGTTCGTTCAGGGTCAAAACAAATGCCTTTGGAAGAAATTTTGTGCCCTAAAAAGGAAATTTCCTGAACTGCGAATTTGACTTTCTTTGGGTTAAAATTCAACCCAGCTTTTGCCAATCTAGATAACACAGATTTGAGATGTTCCAAGTGTTGATCAAAGTTTTCAGAATATACAACCAAATCATCCAGGTAGTTGTACACATACTTAAATTTGATATCGTGGAAAATCCTGTCTAACAAACGGGTCAAAACTTGAGCACCAGTGGCTAGACCAAAAGGAACGCGAGTGAACTGATACAAATTCCATGGTACACAAAAACTAGTAACTGGTTTGGAGTCTACGGTTAGGGGAATTTGGTGGTAAGCAGAGTTTAAATCAATGGTTGTAAAGAATTTAGCTTTACCAAACCAATGAAATGCAGAATGCAAATCTGGAAGAGGTACAGATTCTATTTCAATCTTTTGGTTAACCTTGCGATAGTCTATCACCATGCGGTGTTTTCCGTTAGGTTTAGGAACTAAAAATGCTTGACTGGCATATGGAGATGTAGATTGTTCAATAACGCCCTTCTCTAATAATTCATCAACTTGTTGTCTTAATATCCCCATCTTTGGAGGGGCTAAACAATATGGGTGACTTTTCACATACTGCTTACCGGTTAATTTAATCTGATATTCCAAGAGATCTGTTAAACCCAATTCACAGGTAAGAACATTAGGAAATTGGTCACAAAGACTTTTAATTGCTAAACTTTGTTCAGAATTCAAATGTTCATAAGGGTCGTTTAACTGTTCAGAATCTAATTCTGAGGAACAACAATGTTACGTCGTAAGTTACTGCCTATTTAACGTGTACCTCGTTAGTCCGTGTGGCAACGTCGCATGGTTTGTATGCCTCGGCGGGCGGATTGACGACAAAGACGAACAAAGGCCGCCGTGTCGCTTCCTTCGCCTGTGATCCTGCGGAGTATCGGAGTATCGTCTTTCCTTATTTGAATTCGGAGCTTTTTTTCCGTCGTCGTGGAAGCCTCTTCTTTCTTGTGATCGGCGGTGCCTGTTCGCCGTTGAGCTGACGCACAAGAGGGTTTTAAGGGGTAGGATGTTTTCTTTGGTACCTTGAATATAACAGAAGCAACACCACTCGTTTTCTATGCCACCCCTCCATTTTTTTACTTTATTCCGAGTTCTCGATTCTCAAATATACCGGCGCCTGTTCTGCATGCTTGTTACCGCCACTGACAGGATGTTTGCCACCACTAAGCAGTATAATGGCCGTCGCGACGTTTCGCTTGAGAAATAAGTAATAATCCAAGGAAGACGTTCCTAGGGAATTACAAGAAATGTCGCGGAGAAAAGACCGCGCGTCAATAGACGCAAGGGAGTAAAATTGGAAAAGAGGGTTTTCAGAAGCCTTTGACGCACCGCTCGCTTGTCGGCACTGGCATTGTCGAGCCGGGACCTTGACGTTTTGTTCCCGTTCGTCGACGCTGCATGCGCACGGATGAATGTCGACACTACTCGCCTCGATACATCGATACCTCTCTTCCAAGCGGCATGAGGAAGGTATCGATATATCTACTATGGGTCGTCTGTTTCCTGAGTGGAAGGAGGAGAATGGAAAGAGAGCAGACACTTTAATTCTTCGATTGATCTTTTAGACATAGTGCCAGCTTCGTCTGCAATTAGTTACCAGAGGATCTCAAAACAACCAGCTAAATGAAGGACACAAAGAGAAAATATAGCCGCTTTTTATTAACAGGCCATAATTAAAAATAAGTTCCTACTAAGGCAGTATTCCTTTGAGCATATGTACTTAAGGGCCGTGGTGAAATAACACAATCCCCAAATTACAAGAACATATAATCAAGAATTATGTACTAGACACTTGACATTCTTAACAGAATTCATTTTGTCAAGTATGAATGTAAATTTTTGCGACCATCACATTCCGCAATAGGTGATGCAAAAAGTAGTATGGTATAAAATTTGCTAGTCAATTTTTAAAAATGTATGTGTATCAACAACTAAATCAATATGAATTAAATATTTTGGTTATAAAATTAATATGAAAAACGTTACCTTATTCGTTGTAACTGCCAAACTAAGAAAACGTTTTACCTCTAAAGTTTCAAATATTACTTAAGTTTATTGATAAGTGCTGTTTGAGATTTATATTAGAAAATAGTAATTCATCCTCAAACTGGAAGTTACAAACATAACAAATGAGTTTACTCTCCTCTATGAGGGTACAAATTAATCCTAACAGTTAAAATCGATTACGTACACTTAGAAATATGTTTCGTCATCTTAATTTATTCTCGTTATATCTTCTACATTGACGGACCTACAACATTAGCGATTAGCTAAATCAAAGTTTGGATAATTAATTGTGTTAATTCATTTTTTTTTCTGTCGGTCCTGTCATTACATTTACTAAAGGGTCCTGTAGTTCTTAAAACACATGCATCAACATTATGTATTCATGTCGCGAAACCTTCGAAATTGGAGGATGTAGGCCTACATGACTAAATTAAAAATAAACCAACAACATTAAATTCACGTTACCCTACTAAATGTGCTCTGAGTCTGAAGAAACTTTGGAAAATGGTCGTCAGATAGTTAGTGTAAACGAAAAAAGTTCAAAGTGCAACCCTGTTTATAAACTAAATACAATGAGAAAAATAGGACACATAAAACTGAAGACGCTGTACTGGGTACTACATGTGTACCGAGTTAGATGAGATTCTGGTTAGTGGTTCACTTAGATATCTCATGTGATATAGAAACATTCAAATTACTAACACTGTGTAAATGTGAACCCCACATAAACAAATTACACTAGTCATTTTACCGTAATTAATACTAAACATGAACCGAGTTTAGTAAAATTCTAAAAATTCCTTCTTCAGATATCACATGTGGTAAAAAAAAAGTTAAAATAACTTCCACTCTGATACAATGAACACGGCACGAACAAAATGTACACAAGTCAAATCATCGTACGAAGTAGATATTATTATGAGATGAGTTTTATAAAATTCTTAAAAATATTTCCTTAGGTAGTGTTTAAAATAAGTTAAATAGCCGCCATTTTATAATAGGAACACAGCATGTACAAAATGCATAAAAGTTACGTCCCTTCACTAAAAACTATATGTGCATCGAGATTTAAAAAGAATGTTATTCTTTCATCTTATCACATGAAGTAGAAAAGGTTCAAACTGCCATTGGGTAAACGAAATACATAAATGTTACGCAAAGAATATGTAAACTCAAAGAATACATCTGTATGCCTATTTGTGCTTAATATGATAGCATTCTGAACATAAATGGTTCCTTAGATGTCTCACATGGTCAAAATATACTCAAAGAGCCACAATTTTGAAAATATGAACGCGGTGTAGCAATAAACATTAAGGCCAAGTCGTCTTATTACGAACTATATGTGTACTGAGTTAAACGAAATTCTGAAATTTGGCTCTTCAAATTTATCGTGTAATCAAAAATGTTCAAATAGTCGCCATTTTAAAAATGTGAACATGGTATGAATAAGAAAACATTAATGTCAAGTAACCTTACTAAGTACTATATAAGTACCAAATTTGGAGAAATAATGAATTACGGTTCCTTAGTTACTAGTTTGATTAAAAATGTTAAAATTACCGCCGTTTTCAGAATATGTAAATGGAACTATCAAAATAAACATAAGTCAGCTAGGTTAATTAGTACTTTATGTGTACCAAGTTTGATGAAATTCAGTTCACAGTTTCAAAGTTTTCAGGACACACACACACACAAACAGATTCACAGGCAGAGGAAGGTGAGTTCATAAGCAAACTTTTTTCTTTGGAAAGTAGACCAAATATTTACAAATAAGTATTACACCAGGCTAGGAAGAAGTAATAATTTTAAGCCAGTAGTTTATTTAATTTTTATTGATTCTGTGTATTCTTGTAAAAAAAAGTATAGTTCATTTCATATAAGTTTGGATAAATTTGAAAGCAACTTAGGGGCAATTTGTTATATTTTATCATTTGTGTCACTAGACAAGGCAAACTTTGCAGTACAAATGCGGAAATGAACATCTTAGGTTCATTTTAGAGCTAAAAATGTCTCGCGTTGTGTAACAAATCGCAAAATACTGAAAATTAATGCCCATAAGTTGCTGTCAAATTTATCCAAACTTATATGAATCAGAGTATAATCAACTTTTATTGAATAACTGTGCGGTTTACGTAACCTGACTTAACTTAGCTATGCAATTTTTTTCTCGGTAGTTCAGTATTTAATTTATAGCATGAAATGAGATTTGCTGTGTACGAAGTACTAGAGTTGCAATCGAAACTCATTAATAACCAATTACGAAGTTACCAATTGTAAACGAGTCTAATATAGGACTCACGACGAATAAAATTGCACAAGTTCTTAGATATCAAAAATATAGGACATAAGTAACATGCACTTTGTAATTAATAAGTTTATTTTGAACATCTGTACATGTTTTCCACATATTTTTAATTTGTCTAAGTACTTGTTGACAGTTTTTTACTGCGATGTTCCTTTTAGGATTTATCCACTTTTCCAAAAATTATTTTACTGTAAGTGTGGCTGAGCACAACACAATTAACATTAAATAAGTCTTCTCACTGTAATTTGTTCTCAAAGTATAAGTAACTATATATATTTGAAATATGTAGTTCAGTAATATATATTAATTTAAAAAATTACTACACGGCAAAAAATAATCCTTTCGCATGGCAATTACTTATAGGTAACCTCATGTTAGCTTAGTCCGGGTTTCAAAACGGAGATTCAGAGATTTAGCAATGAGTAATTAGGAATTTTTAATTGGGACCATGTAGAATATTTTAAATTTGTCGAAGTTTCCTAACACATTAATAACTAAATACAAAATTTTTAAATATGTCATACTTTTATTATAGTTAACCATTTATGTATCTAAAATGTCAATTAAAATAGTGATAATTTGCAATTTTACCTTTCATCTCCTCCGGGAACCTCTTGGTTAACATGTTAGTATAAAAGCAGAAACTTGTACAAGACTAACGACATCAGAATAATTAAAGTTGAACTACTCGTCATAAGCGAATTGTTTTTGTTTATATATATATATATTTTTTTTTTTTTTTTAAGTTTAGTATCAAATATACATGTAACCAGAAAAACAAAGTCGGGTGGGCGGTTTCATAATTACTACTCTCAGGAAGCCGTGAAACGGCTTTTTCGCGAAACAGATACGATGTTTACCGACCGGTGCCGGCGGGTTACGGAACGCACCCGGTGGTGAGGGGTGCGCTCCGTGATTGGCTACGTCCCCTCTTCAACCCCTGCCCATTCTCTTCGCCCATCCATCAGCGGCCTGCCCCGCGGCCGCAAGGGCTCGCTCGTTCCAACGTTACATCCCGCACTCGGCGGTTCTTCCGGAAGGGGTTCGTGGTCGTCGTCGTAGGGGGGGGGGGGGGGATGGAGGGGTGGTTACACGGTTCTGAAGCAACCCTTCTTTCTCTTTCGGCCATCGCTGGCGGGCCAAGCGCTTGTAACTTGACCAGCCGGCCGTAGTCCGGGTTGGATAAAAAAAATATACTTTTACACTCTACTACCCTATTCTAGCGAGCCACCGTTTCCGCGCCGGCAACCCCTCGTCATCACCATCATTATCCGCCATCGCCATCCACCCCCTGAGAGCGGTGTTTAGTAGCCGCGACCCTGCGCCCTGGGGCGCTCAATCCAATTAGCTTGCACGATGAAAGTTAACTCCTTGCCCGCAGCTTGCTTTCGGCCGGGGAAAAACACCAGCGTAGGGGAGTTTGTGTGTGTGCTTTGTGTTTTTAGGACTTCCCTTGTGATGCCATAAAATTTCTAAAACGTGAGGAGTAAAAATAAGGATTGTTTGGTTATAGAGAGATAACTGTTGGGGCATCAATGAAACTGGATTTTGCCCGTTCGAGACTTAGATGTGGAGAAGTGTAATACAGCACGCAGATAACTCGTCAGTACAAGACATTCTGCGGTTATTTAATGACGTAATCTTAACGATAACTGTGTATTTTACTTGTTTTTTTTTTTTAAATAATCTGTGTAAAGATTTCCACGCTTCATAAGGACCGCACTAAAATTTACGCCCGCGAGAAAATATGCTTTAAAAATAAAGGAGAACTCGAAATTGGTATACTCAGTTGTAACATTCTAGGCACGTGTAAAGTTCTTTGAATGACATAGGCTACTCGTGCAGACATCAATAACATACGCCAAGAAGTTTTCAAATGTATATCGATAGAAGATTTTCGCACAGCTAGGTGGCCTGTCAGGCGGCCACCTTAAGGTTAAAGTTCACCTATAATTCTCTTGCAATGATCCTGTATGACAAAATAATGGAAGAGTTCATTATTATTTATGTCAAGCAGTTTACCTAGAGTATATCCTATGCTTTGTTGAAGCGAAAATATGCTAATACAACCTGAATAAATGTTACGGCTCAAAAACTGAAAACACTACGAAATTGTCTAACAATCCCCCTTAAATAAAATACAGCAGATTCACTGTTGGCAACTGAGTGAGGTGGTTCAACGGTAATACGTTGGACTCATATTCGGGAGTATACGGGTTCGATCCCCGGCTCCGGCCATCCTTATTTCGGGTTCCCAGGGTTTCCCGAAATCGCTCCGGGTGAATGCTAGAATAATTTCTTAACAAAGGCTATGTCCGACTCCTCTCCCAGCGCCTGCCATTGTACCATGTTATGTCACCATCCCTAGTGACCTCGCTGTCAACGAGATGTAAAACCTAATTATCTACCTACACTGTTGACCATAGTTGTTGCAAACTGGTAAGCTATCAGGGTTCATTATACACTTTTGAAGTCATACTTTTTTCTTTCTCCTTTCAGCATATTTGCATCTTTCCGTTACTTGAAATATGTGCACGTTCAGTTAAATGCTCTGTCATCTCGAATTGCATAGTTTTCTACGATGCGTAAAGCCTACCTGCTATCGCTAGGGAAATGACTATTTCGCGAGTTCAACGACATGCGTGTCAGAATCCATTGTCCTATTTATACACAAGCCCCGGCCGTTTGTCCATTCACTGCTACTCTCTGGAACAACAGACAATGAACGAATGGACGAGCTCGAATATGCAGAGGACAGGGATTCTAACAAGTCGATCATTGAACTCGTGAATGATTAATTTCCCTATCTATCACAAAGTCCCTACTAGAAACGTTCATAGATTTCTTGGTAAACAGCGCCTGTCTTCGAAAATCTACTCAAGTACCTACGCACGAATAAGTATCAGTATAAGCTGTTTACAGTGAAGCCAGCACTTTAGATGAACGTCGTGCCAAGATAAGTTACTGTACAGATTGTGCCTGCAGACCAGTGTAAGAAAAAGCATGACGCATTAACTTCGCCAAAATAAAAAAAGTTAGTACATAAATAAATATTACAATATTGGGATTCTCATCGGCACAGTCAAATAGGGCAACAAATTCACGTACAGACGAAAGCCAGTAAGCTTGTGATAAGCTGAACGTACCTTGAAACCCAGCAAATAGTCAAGATTTCCCGCGATGAATGAACATCTTTAACACCATGGCTGATCGTTTCTCGTTTCTTATCTGCCAGAGCCAATAAAAAACGGCGTCATTGAAAGCTTCATGCTCTACAGAGTGTATCAGTTGTGCGGTTACAAACTTCCATAAGAGATAGAGTATACCCAGACGATTGGAAGCCACACATCAACGCATGGTCGGAAAAGCGTTCCTGACGTGGTAGTGACGAAATAAATCACACGAACGAGAGGAGAAAACATGTTTATTACATTAAAAAACTTGTTTCAGTGAGGTCAGCGTTCGTGTAACGTTCCATCCTACTAGCACTCTGTCGGCAGGCGGACTGACGCTTCACAGCGAGCGCAGCAGCAACAACCGCCTGTGCGCATGCACCGTCATCTTACGTAGCGACATCTAACAAGACAAAGAATTTCCAGCATGTTTCGTCACTAGTATGCCAGGAAAGCGTTTCCGACCATGCGTTACTGTTTGATCCCCCATCGTCTGGGCATCTCTCCTTAAAATTTGTAACCTCTGTACTGATACACTCTGTATACACACCTCCATTTAGGCGACATGAGTTCAGCAGCATTTTGAATGCCATATAGTTTTAAGATTTCCCGCTTGTTTTTGTAGTAATACAAACGAATTTTCATAGATATCACAGCACAACTATAAAGGCAAGTAAACTGCTTATTCACGACTTTTTTTACTGAAGTTGAATATCATTCCCCACGTGGTAAATACATGAGGTACTAATATTCCAGCATTTATCAATTTAGTAAATTACTTGTCTTTTGTTAAAAAGGAGGGGCGGGGGGAGGGAAGTACGCGGAAAATTTCAATTCGTTTAATAATTTTTATATTTGTACGAGCTATGGTTTGTTTTGTATACATACATTGTGACTATTTTTTTACTGTTATGAAATTTTTTCAGCCATCATAGTTTTTGTGTAACGGCATGTTGAAATCCAAATTTGCATAAACAATTTTATGCTAGACAGTACAACCAGCAGATTCAGAGAAATGAAATAATTTACACTGAAGAATGGCGTCATAGACTACACGAAAAGTTAATGAAAACCCCATAGGATAGTTTTGCGTATTTCTAAAAAAAAAAAAAAAAAATAAAAAAATAAAAAAAAACTTTGCAAGGTTTTGTTATAAATATGTAATTTTTTTTAAAAAATCTACTGGGTTTTTAATTATGACTTCATTTTTATTACCCATAGGAAATACGAATGTTTGATTCGAAATTCGAGGGTCTTTAGTTTGCTTACGAATTGAACTAGGCAGAAAGAGTTCATAAGATCTCAGATTCTCGGCTGTATTCGCGTCATTTTAATTTCTCTTCCCAACTTTTTGGAAACACCTGCATAGCCTCCATATGCAAGGAGAAGTCGCAGCAGCAGTAGCTGTCTCAGAAAATGTGGCGAATCCGTGGGAAAAAAAAGGGGGGGGGGGGTCAGGGAGCCCGACCCGTCTTTTGGCCTTATATGTATTGTATATCTTTAAAATATTACAAATTTTAAAGTGGAATGATAATTTTTTTGGGGAGGGGATGCCTTAAATAACACCTTTTTGCACCTTAAAAACAGAATTTTTGCGGGGAAGAGCTTCCCGGATCCCCCTTCCTTGTCTTCGGGTGTGGCATGGTCGTCTTAAGTAGAAGGCCGAAGTCTTGAATGTAGCAACGCTGCATCGAAGGCCTACTGCCGGTCGCTCATTGGTAGCCCTAGTCTGTGTAGACGTGTACACGCCACTAAAGCTGCATCTAGACACGTTGCGGAGACTAGGGCAGTCAAGAAGTGACAAGCAGCAGGTCCCGCCCCCGGTGCAGTTTTGCCACATTCAAGACTCCGGCCTTCCACTAAAGACGACAATGGGTGTGGACATAGCTACTTTTTAGGAATGCCCCCCCCTCCCCCTCAGAAGAAAAAACCTAGAGCCAGATACGTTCTGGCTGTTGTGTCTTCCGACACGTCGGGATAGGAAACGAAAGCGACACCGCAACAACCGAGGAGTTGTGCCTACAAACAACGACCACGAAAGTTCGAGTCTCACTGGACTGTATGTTGTACAGCAGGTTTACCAACTATTGTTGACAAAGTTTCGCCTCTCGAAATATTTAGGACAAGTTCAAGAACAATCTGTTTGTTTTAGTAATAAATATGTAATTTAAGTTAAGTAAATTAACTGTACATTCCGTAAATGGGGTTGCATTGTGTCAGCATAGGGAGAACTTTGTGACCTCAAAATGTTTAAAATTTTTAAGTGTTGTAAGTAAGAAATAAGGAATTCAAATTGTGAACATAATACTATATTTCACTCTAAACGGCTAAAAATTAACATTTTGAGTGCCGTAATGTCAGTCAAATCGTCATGAAATAACCCCGTTTTACGGTATACGGAGATTCGTTGATTTGCTAGAAGAAATTATTCAAGGCTCACTTACTAACGGCCGCAACTTGCGAGATTTTTTTTCCTTCAGTCGGCACTGGGGAGAAAAATTGTGTAAAAATGTTCGCTCTATTAGCGTCTCATTTTCCGTGATGAAATTCTTCCTTCAGGCGTTCCCTTTCACGTGTAGTGTCGTTTCATGTGGAATTCCCCTCCTTCCCCTCACACACACACTCTACTTGCAAAAGTTCAACACATGAGCTAAAATAACCTCCGGTAAATATCTGTTCGCTCGTCTCTATCACAGATTCCGTTCAAATATTTATTCTCGCTTCAAAAGCCACCCCTAAAATAATTGCCATTAGTGAACGAGGTTTACTAATTTCATTTTTTCAACAGTCATAACAAAATTTTGATGCATGAGTTCGTCCATTTATGTCAGGTTTATTCGTCTCTTAAATTATGCTACAAATTATAGAAGAGTATAATAAGTGAAGGCAAATTTTATTTGTACTTTTACGTAGTGAGATAAAAGTAGATATTACTGAGGTTATTAAAATGCAATTAAAATTTCATTTCCTGAGCTGGCTGTACATCATTTGTAGGGTCCTGGAAAATTTATATTTTTATTTTGGTACGAGCTAGAATCAAAACCACTATATGTTTGTGTCTGTATCGCAATTGGGCCTAGACTCATTAAAAAAATGTGGAAGGTACTGGGACAATAATGAAGCAGCAGTCAAATGCACCTCCAATCATATGGTATTATAGTGTAAGAGAGCACCCAATGAGTAGCTGTTGTCTGCTTGAGTTCCCAGATATTCTTAAAGACTAGTCTAAAGATCATTGAACCCGCGACTTTTTCCGGTTCCGGCTTCTAATAATTTGTCCTACGATTTAAATTTTTTCTCGACGTTGGTAGTCATCGGTTACAGTATGGCCTCTCATATGACATGCCGATATACGCGCACTCATGTACGTTTACAAGTTTGATGGTCCAATTCCTGTCACAAAGTTTAACCCTTCCTTAATTTTTCCCACATGGATATTATCAAACCTGGCGGAGTTCGTTAGGAAGTTAAACCAATAAGTGGGTTTCACGTGGGCTTTTTTTATGTCTAGTCAACATTAAGTACATTCGAGATGGTGACACTCATGTATTCACGACAGGAAACGAGGAGAGGAATTGGTAGTGGCCATTCGCAAAGGCACCACCTCAGCAGTCATCTGGAGCGATTTCGGGAAACCATGTAAAACCAAAATCAGGATGCTCAGTAAAAACGTTTTCCTTATAACAGAGAAAGATTTTTCCTTGATCATGTTTATCTTGCAGTAAAGAAATCTTGCCTTTCATAAAAAGAAAACCTATTTTTGGTATTACTTTTCTTTAAAAATTTTACATTATAAATAATAAAATAAGATTAGTTTCTTTGTAGAAGGATAGTATTTTTTTTCAACATAAAGAATGTGTTGAAAATACCACAACAAACTTCACCATAAAGATTTCTATCAAACTATCTTAATAGTAACACCATTAAGTTTTCTTTGCAGGAAAGTAACTTAGCAATGTCTCATATTTAAACAAAAATTTTCATTCCAGCGACAAACATTTTGTTGAGGAAAATAAAGTGTTTAAAGTGTGATCAGAACCGAAAACAGAACCCGAGTCATCTTGAATGCGATTCGAATGTGTTACTGTTGCGCCACCTCGCTCTGTATGGTTTTAAATATGACGGCATTTGGAAGGAATGGAGTATTTTATTTCTAAGTTTTCTCTTGTCGGCTATGAAGTCTGCGATTTTAGTTTATCCACCAACTAATCACATACAAGATACTGCTCGAATAAACTAAAGTGTATCCTGAGAAATTATGTTAACTACAGCCGTTTCTCTCTCTGACATACCTTACCCTCCTACTTTCCTTTGTTCCGTTACACCCTCCTACTCGCCTTTGTCCAGTTACACCCTCCTGCTCGTCTTTGTTCCGTTACACCCTCCTACTCACCTTTGTCCAGTTACACCCTCCTGCTCGTCTTTGTTCCGTTACACCCTCCTACTCGCCTTTGTCCCGCTACACCCTCCTGCTCGTCTTTATTCCGTTACACCCTCCTACTCGTCTTTGTCCCGTTACACCCTCCTACTCGCCTTTGTCCCGTTACACCCTCCTATTCGCCTTTGTCCCGTTACAGCCTCCCAGCCAATAGCGAGCGAGTAGCCTGGCCGTCGCGACAAGCAGTGTGTACAGTCTCGTCAGCCGAAAGTGACAACTAATGCATAGAGATGGTGGTATACCGTGAAAGTGTTTTGTGTCAACATACTCTTGAAAAGGCTGTGAGTTCTTGCAACATATATGATTGTGTGATGTACTTCCGACACAATGTAGCTGTCTGCAGACCAATAACAGGCATAAAAAATTACAATATCGGGATTCTTATTGCCTCAGTCAAATAGGGCAATAGATTCTAGTACAAGCTAAGGCCAGTAATATTCTGGTAAACTGAACGTATGTTGAAATCCAGCAAACAGTCAAGTTTTCCCGCGACATACGATCATCTCTACCGGTGTATAGTGCTTGTACATGTCGGTATCGTTTTGCACCGCGCATCTACAAGGTATATTACTGTGACATACAAAATTCATAGCAGCAAACATCGACGTGACAGGAACTGTGGACCAGGAACGTGTATTTGTTTGCACCGAGAGGATATAGTGGCATGTCAGTAGATATGTATGGAAAACGTAAAAGCAATAGATGTTACTTGATAATACATTTTTGTATAACAAATACACTGCCGATCGTATACTTGTCCCATAACAGCAAGTCAACAGGAAGTTGTACAGTCATGGACACAAAAAAGGGCCAACTCGTGAAGGTGGAAATTTGTCTAAGTCCCGCTTCGGGTATGTTCGGCAGGCAGGCCTTCGCGCGGGAGACTGATGAGCGCGAGGCGTCACACAACGGCAAGCGAAGGCTGTGGGGAAAAAGGACACAAATCGCAACAAGATATTGCGGTTAACAAGTTCTTAGCAGCCTTTAGTAGAGAATAACCGTGGAT
>PNEQ01028870.1:76516-90212 GCA_003012365.1 Medauroidea extradentata | reverse complement strand
TATATATATATATATATATATATATATATATATATATATATATATATATATATATATATATATATATATAATTATGTTTTGGCAATGATACCATGGCTAGTTTAAACCCTTACTTGGCCACGCAAACTTGCGTGACATTTTCGGTTCAGTTAACGCGTAAACCGCGTTCCTGGTATCCTCTCTATAATGAGTGGGATCCTAAGAAGCAATAATGAATCACACCTTTTACAGTAACACATATGCAAATTACGTCCAAAAAATAACAACTATAAAATATAATCTTCTATGGTAAAAACACGATTAACCAGAATAAAAAAACATCCACATTTCTGTTCGAAACTAATCTTCATTGTCTGTGCTAGGGAATAACAAACATTTTTAAGGGCGCGGTCTACCGCAATTTTCATCATCATTATTTTATTTTGTATTCATACCAGAAATTTTTTTCCTGTTTTAGACACAAAATGTGACTAAATGTGGCTCTTATGAATTTTTTTATCTCTCATAGTTTTCGCGTAATGGCTTGTTAAAGTCATATTTTGCATGTTTCCGTTTTAACGACTACACTAAAACCAACTTATATACCTAACTCAAAAAAATCACAGTGGATAAATACATTGCAGGCTACAATGACATGCTCATAAAATTAAAGAATAAACATAATTTGTATTTAAAAAAAAATATTGAACTTTTTAAATTTTTATTTTCAGTTTCAGCCTTTTTTTTTAATTAAAATAATTTTTATTCTTAAATTTTATGAGCATGTCATTGTAGCCTGCAATGTCTTTACCCACTGTGATTTTTTTTGAGTTTGGTATATCAGTTGGTTTTAGTGTAGTCGTTAAAACGGAAACATGCAAAAATATGACTTCAACAAGCAATTACGCGAAAACTATGAGAGATAAAAAAATTTCACAAGAGCCAAATTTAGTCACATTTTGTGTCTAAAATAAGAAGAAAAAAAATATCTGGTACAAATAAAAAATTTAAAAAAATGGTGATGAAAATTGCGGTAGACCGCGCCCTTAACCAAAATAGATCTGAGTTATAAATCATAATATTACATTATTTTTATGGAAACCGGAAACCAATTATTCATGTTGTTTAGTTCATCATCTTATTTCACGTATTTCAAGTCTGAATATATCTATATTTGCCATAGTTTCAAAATATTAAAACAAACCTAAATCGTCTTAGTTGTGTGTCTAACAGTGAAAGTACGGCAAGTGGTAATGTATCAGGCGTGTCGCTTTCAAGTGTAGACGATACTAGCTATTTTTATCGGTCAAACATAGGAGAAGACAACGAACAGCCTCATCAGGAACTACGGTCTTTCAAGAATAAGCCTTTAAGAATGTTACAAATAAAACATTACAGGGAAGCAGGGAAGACAGCTTCATCATTAAAATTGACGGTTAGAGATGGTTATGACGGACGAACCTCTGGGACACGAGAAAACCGTTAAACAAACGTAATATATAAAACGTTTTTACATAACCGCTAAGCAGAAGCTAAGATTTGCTTACAAATTATCAGAATTATTACTCTCCTAAATAGGAATCCTTCTGAATCTTTTTGAATTATTAGTTCAATATACAGGCCCTGGTAAAATAAAGTATAATACGTCACCAAAAACAATTATAAGCTTAACTCAGCAGACTTATACGGATGAATTGAAAAATATTTGTTAATATTTTACCAATTAGAAAACTGCGAAAACCGTGCAGTTTCTAAAAATTATATAGGATAGACAAAAGTAATATACACCGCAATGATCATGTCCGTAACTATCACAGACTCCGTTTATCGAAATAAATAACCTGCCCGAATTAAGTTGTTAGTAAATTTCTGACTAATCCCAGAGTGCAATTGACACAATCGTTTCATCGAGTGAGCCGGAGTGCTACACCAACATAGGCATATTTCCCTTTGTGCCCAGTGTTTCATATTCTGTAAGAAAACACTGGCAGTGCTTCAACTGGCAAATGTAACAGTTTCTTGTAATGACGCTAAACAGTGATAGTAAAAAAAAAACGTTTTCTACTTTCATTGGGATTATGATTTTACTTCCCAGTGTTCCATAAATGTTATATATCCACCTCGCTATACATTAATGTATATCTATAGCACGCCAAAATTAAAGTATTCTTATTGGCTATGTAAGACACATCTGAGCACGTTATTCCGATCCGATCAGCAGTGATATTGTGACCGAACCCCTAGCGCAGTTTGTCAGACTCACGCCTGTCCGATACTGGTACCAGAGGCACAGAGTAACACTTCAGACATCCAGGAACACAAAATTTCTTGAAAGAAAAAATATGTTCACTAGAAACTTGTACATGCTTCGAGCTTCTACACGCGCCTAAGTCTATGGGAGCAAAGTAAGGTACAGTATTCTCATGAAATCAAAGGGCATCGAAATACGAGATTTATTTGAAAGTACTTTGTCATCGCTTGGAATTTTTTCTTTCCATGAGTAAGTAAGTATATTTGCGGCAAGTTTAACAGTAGTGTTTCTTTAACACAATGAAACACAGACCAAGTGCCACGTACCCCTCTTTAGCCACGTCTCTGCTACGGTCATGGTATTAATTTACTGAGACAAAAAAAACTGCCGGCACCCGGGACAAAATTTGATACAAAGGTCTTGTATGGTCACGAAGAAGACTCAGGCAAAAAAATACAAACGTATGCACACAGAAAACATCGAAGGAACACGCTCCTGCACTACCCAAAAATGACACAGGTAAGAAACCGCATAAACTGCAATACGGTTGGCTTCGTAACTTTTGTTTATCGCTAATATAAAACGTAAGTAAATAAAATTCTTACTCGTATGTTAGAAAAGTGTTATAATTACGAGATAGAATGTCGTGGTAATTTGCCCAATATGACCATAGAATGATTCTTGCAATGGGGTGCATGATGTGTCATTGCGGGAGAATGTTACCGAGTTGGATAAAACCCACGAAAATAAAGAAAAGCTAGTAAACATTTGTTTACGTGAACACAGAAACTTTGTTGAAACTTAACGCCTTATATATATATAATTTTTTTTTTTTTCAAAAATAAAAGTTAGAAGCCCTGCTTACATTACATATGAAAAGAATACTACAAAACCTCCACACGCTTGTTTAATAAGTCCTTTGAAGGTGGTATTATAATACCACAATTATACAATAATTATTGTTGACGCTTAACAAAACATTGGAGTTATACATTTTTTGTAAAGTAGTTTCCACACTGTAAAAATTGTTTTATACTTTTACAAAAAAATTTTCTTTTAAGCTAAGTCTTAGAACTATTTTTTTGTAAGGTTACAAACATTATTGTAAAATTTACTAGAAATCCCGGGAACATACAAATACACATATTTTCATGCTAACAAGTATTTTATACTTACAAACATGTTTGAATATGCACAACTAATTTATTGTACATCTGACAGCAAGTGTTTAAAGAGAGATAAAAAAAATTGGCAAACGGTCTTCAAGGCCCATTTTTATAAAAGTAGAAAATCTTTTGTGAAATGTGACAGGCCGCCGAGGGATATTTTGTTTCGCAACGTTACACTCTGCTAATGAATATTTATTCCACTCGTTCCTTTGTAGGTATTTGGAAATTATAGACCATTATAATGACCTGTGACTATCTAGCTGTACTGTAACCGGCAGACGTCTGTGCAGTTCTGAGCGCGTGGAAGCGAGGTAAACGCCGCAATAGAGGACGAGATGTGCGCGCAGGTGTGGTGTGGTACTGCTATCGGCTCTACTGTACTCGTTGTACAGTAACTTGATACTTTCTGGAAGCCCTGCTACTATCTTGGATCTGTTTTCACACCAACTATGTATCCTTCCGCCAAACGCCAACAATACAGTTGCCAGACTGATGACTGCACTGCAAGCCGACGTACATTGTTCATCCGCCGCCACTGTGTCACTTCTAGCATATTGTAATATATGCTAAATGTAAATATACATTTCATTTCATTTACTGAAAATGAACCCATCATGCACAAATTCTATCAAACTATTTCCAATGTTTTAGCTGCTGTTCATAACATACAGAAGAACTATTTCTATGACATCAATACCAACCCAACCATCCTCCAACAATCGTATAACAGACGTGCTTAACACACTTTTAAAATAACTATTAAAAACAATTTTCTACTCGCAGAAGCGTATATCAACAAAAAGTAAATTTATTTGTTTGTCTCACCTTATTGCTTTTTCAATTTGCTTACATAGGTGTATATAAACAACGAAAGTATTCCTATAAATTGTATTTTAACAGTTCGTTTCTTAAACTGAAAGTATCAACTTACCGTACGGCGGGTATAGTGTACTTGCTGTTATTGGGGCCCGAATACAAACTTTTTTTTTATCGGCGCATAAGCAATCCGGCAGTTCTGCTGTCACTCAACTACAGCCTTGACAGCAGGAGGGGACAAGCACACACAAACGTGTGCCGATTACAGTAGTGCCTAGACTAATAACTGTTTATTGACATGAGTCTACATCTTTTTTTAGTAAAAATACAACAAAAAAATCAGTGGGAAATACTAGCATATGGTATAGCATGCCCCCTTTTAAATTTTTACTTCTATGCTGCAAAAATATATCAATCGAGGACTTCCCTTAATCTCTGGGACTGTGAAGTGTCTAACTAATATCTTATTCTATTAAAATTAGAGAGAGATTTTTAAGGGCGCTGCTTTTCTAAAGCCCAGTTTACACCGAAAAAATAACAGCAACACTGTTAATTACAAAATGTTAGTTACAAAAATGTTGTCAACATATTCTAAGTTATGGAACGCTATTTCATAGCAATGTTGATAGCAAATGTGTTATTAAAATTGCTAAAAACACTAATGTTACTAACAAAGTCGTAAGAATGATGAACGTAAGTTAATAATAATGTTGATCACAAATATGCCTACAGCATAGCCGATAACATTGCTAGTAACATTTGTTACCAATAAACTTTTATCAAGACCGCCCTAGAATGGGTCGGGAAAATAATGTTTTCAACAGTGCAGTGACAAAGTTATTAACATGTTTCTAAAATGCATAACTTTTGTTTCTAGCAAATGTTTTCAAGAAAATGTTTGTAGCAAATGTTATTAAATATTTTTACAAATATTAACAAAGTTAATAACAGAATGTTGGCAACAGTGTTGATAACATGACGTCAACAATTTTCAAGCATTTTTACAACATTGTTAAAAACTGTGATGAAAACGCGTGTTATTAGCAACGCTTATGTTGGCGTAAACTAGGCTTAAGAGTCCTGGCGTGAACAAAGTAAAGAGATATTCATGTTACATTTAATTATGTGGAGTTCAGTCAACTTACATTGTATCGCTCATGGGTTTGAGAATTTTTTTAAAGCACTTTAAGAGGAAAAGATTGCTACAGGAAGAAAATGAGTGAAAAAAAGTATGAGTAGGTGTTGTCAAAGTTAAATGAGAACAGGAATACTATTTGTTCGTAGTTGTCAGAGTATTGCAAACACAGCCAAAGCCATCCTACAAAAATGTGGGCCGCACAGTGACGGACAAAAGTCTCAGTGGTGGCGTAAATGTAGGTTCGGTAAATAACCAACTTCACCAGTCATTGCTTTCCTCAGGGCCCTTTGGGGGGGGGGGGTGTTGCATCACAACACAAGCCCAGTTGGAATTACTTTTTTTTGCATTGTTACGTTCTTTTGAAAAACCCATTAAACATTTATCAAAATCGCGCTCTAGTAAAATATATCTGTAAACTCATAACATTAATTACGAATATATCCTAGCCTTGTCAGAGTCGCCCGGTAACATGCATGTAAAAATTAGCAACTATTTCCGAATGTATATGTGATACCATTAGCAAATGTGTGGGGTGACTTCGGGACATTACAAAAAAAATTCGCATACGTGATAGCCCTGAGTAAAGAAATTTATTTGCGATTAATCCCGAATAATAAATTGCCACCCGACATGTAATCAATGTTTTTCCCAGTTGGCAATTACGGAAAATAAAAATAGTATGAAAGTGTCCAAAAGTCACTCCACGTGACCAATGTCAGCCTTGCTTACGATAATGTTAAAGCGTTATATATGTATGTGCACGTGTGTATATGTATCATAATATGCGCGTATAAATATACAGGATGTTACAAAAACGTACAGCCAAACTTTCAGGAAACATTACACACACCAAAGAAAGAAAATATGTGATATTAATATATGTCCGGAAACGTTTAGTGACCATGATAAAGCTCAATTCCGTACATCTCTTCAGTTGAAGAGACGCAATCCAGTCACGATTACCTTCCGTCACGTCGTCCACCTGGCGGTGATCCTAGGGAGTAACGTATAATCTAACGAAACATTCCATTGGGTAACTGGAACAGTGTCTGTACGAAATGTTTTTTACGATGACATTTCGTGTGTGTGGAATGTTTCCTGAAAGTTTGGCCGTACCTTTTTGTAACATCCTGTGTGTATGTATATATATGTGTGTATGTATATATGTATATATATGTGTGTATGTATATATGTATATATATGTGTGTATGTATATATATATATATATATATATATATGTGTATATATATATATATATATATATATATATATATATATATATATATATATATATATATATATATATATATATATATATATATATATATATATATATATATATATATATATGTGTGTGTGTATATATATATATATAAATTTATATATACACACATATACGTACGTATAAATACATATGTTTGTACACACACACATATATATATATATACATACACATATATATGAGAGGTAGAGAAGAGTGTAACTCACGTGACGTCGGCACAGGTGCGCTGCTGGGAGGCGACGCCGCCGCCACAGGTACGCGAGCAGGGGCTGGGCTCTGACCACGGCCCCCAGTTGCCTGAGTCGGGGCCGTCACCGCCGCCAACCACCACGAAGAAGTTGTTGGAGCGTCGAGCTGGGGCGGCGGCGTGCTGCCGCTTGTGCCGGTGGTGACGGTGTCTGATCGGGTGCTGCAACAAGTAACACACACATCGCATCACTCACATGCTCCCTTCACACTTCATTTAACATCGACAGCGACGTCATTAGAGGCTGTCAGAAACAACTTTACTCAAGGAAAGGAACCCTGCGGCGCAGCGCAAGTGCAGAGTAAATAAAATGGGTATTCCATTGCACGTTTGTGCGTATTTAATTTTGCGCTGCACCCACAAAAATCGATATTTAATCGCCTTCCAGGAAAGATGTCGGCCATGACGTTTGTTTAGGAACCATCCCAGCAATCACCCGATGACGTGATTTCAGGAAAACACAATTAGCAAATCGTAATCAGGATTGCTGAAGCCAGGGACCCAATTTATAAAGTAATTAATTGGTTTGTAGACGTATGTCACTGATTAAGTTATGGTGGCAAAAAATCTATGTGTTTTTGGTGACGATCAACCAACCCCCAAAATTATACACCAGAGGAATTCAGTTAACTGCAACGTCTCTCGTCACATAAAATATTTCCACGTATGTCTACAAACCCGTTCATGTGAGGTACATGAACTAAGCAGATTAATCTGACATCAAACTAGATTTCTCTGTACTATACACGCTCTATCCCATCCACGTGCTCCTTTCCGCACAAGCGAGTAGAACATGAAAGCCCCGAGAATTATTTCCTGTATTTATTACTGACGTGCGGTCGCGAAAACACAGAGTCGTCTAATCACAGAAGTACAGTGAAGTGTATGTAAGTAATACTACATGTTAGGAAGCTCAACGTCATTTTGCAAGGAAGTAGTTGCTATGATATAGATAAAGGGACCGAATCAAGCGTCATTTCGTGTTCAGAGCTTCCGTGTTTATGGGAGTGATTTTTTTTCCCCGAATCAAATTAGGAAGCTGAAATGACTTTGTATGTCAGAGAAAAATTTTAATTTATAGGGATTTTACTCTTCTTGTAACCTTCTCTCATTTTATGACTCCGGGCAACTAGCGGCAGACATGCCAAACTCATGCATTAGAAATTCGAATATCTGTCTAATGTGTAGAAGAATTGACCTCAACCAAGCGCATCACTTCAAATGAACCTTCCTCGCCGCATGCACAAGGCGCCGACACGAGTTTCTCACGAGCTAACGACAGGGTGTTGGGTAGAGGAAGAAGGGGGTTACTCGCGGGGACATTAATTTCAATGAGCAATCGAGATGCGCCACTTGGCCCCGGGGGCTGATGTGTCACCGGGAAGGCACGCTGCACCCTCGACCACGGAGGAGGAGCTCGTACGAAAACAAAAAGGCGGCGCAGAGGCAATAAATTTACATTTGTCGCTGGATGGGCGTGCTGCTGCTGCATGCTGCGCGTCGCGGCGACAAAGGGCTGCCAAAACAAGATGACACACGAGCGTGCTGTGCCCCGTGCGTCCTGCACCAGGGCTGAACAAACAATACATTTATGAAAGCGGTTATAGTAACTCACTACGTAGGACCACATTTCTACACGAGGCGTCCATAAGGGCGGATCTAGACTTTCCTTCGCCCGGGACACGAATTATGATCCCCCCTCCCCTCCTGCACCCATTTTCCATCAGTCCAATCAACCCAACAATAATAAACGTATCTTGCATACGTTGTTTTGCGCTCGCGTAAATAACAGCATACAACTTTAGTAGTAATACATAAAGCCTGTACTGACTAACTACCATTAGCAGTGTTTTACGTGTGTATTCTAATAATAAATACTGTATTTATAACATTATATAGTGTTCAAGGTTAATACAAAGCTAATAAAAGTCTAAATATTGGTAGATATTGAATCATTTAAACACTCATTTACATTTTATTCCCAACTAAAAAATGTGCGGTACCACCAGCGCCCCCTTTAACCCGGCACCCGAGGCAGCCTGCCTCTCCTACCCCCCTCCTTTTTTTTTCTAGGTCCACCCCTGGGCGACCAAACAGTTACCGGAGTGAAGTTTTTTAAGTAGACTATTGGAGCGGGAAATAAAAATTATAAACACTAGCTATGGCCAAAACTACAACAACGTGAAAATGAATGTCTGCACACTGTCCAAAATATCAAATATTAAAGTACAATACTAATATTATACATTTAAAAAAATCGTGTAAAATAAGATCACGTCATCGCATTTAGTATAAAACATCTAACGTATAACATAATTTAATTTATTATTCCCGTTATCTCAAAACCCTGAATTGATCGCCGCCTCTGAGATATTCTGGTAATCGAGAAAATATGGCAACGTGACTGAGCAAAGTTACATAATTCCAGCTGGATACTTGTTATAAACGCCTTATATCTGCGTCGAAAGAACGTTCCCTTGATCCCGCACCATCCGATCATCGGTGTTGCCAATTTAAAATTTTTTACAAGGCAAATATAGATTATTGTTAGGCCTAAGTTTAATATAGCGGAAGAAATTTACTTCCCGCCAAGGGAGGAATGTAGCATTTTAGTCTGTGCAAGGTAATAATGGTGAATTGCGAATTGTACCACCTTACTGTGCTAAAGTGAAAAATAGTATTCTTTCTCCCCCCCCCCCACAACCCGGGTTTGTTTTTACCTAACATCTGCTAAATAATTTTTTATCTTATTATAATTAGAATTAGTTTCTTTCTGTTTGTCACTCGGCCTGTGGCAGTCATTGTAGACGTGCAAAGGTTTTTTTTGCACCTTCTTTAATAAATTTTATAACAAAGACGTATTATGAAAAGGCGGGAAATATCGTAACCACTTCCGTAACATCTTAATTTTTACTACAAGCTGCCTATAGAAATATTGCTCTTAATAATTCTGAGAAAGTAACAGTTTAAACAAAGTTATATTAATGCTATGTTTTGTTTAAATAAAGTGAAAATTAAAATTTACCGTGATTACTTTCTTGAAGTGATTTTCTTACAGATCTAGTTAATTTGTATGAGAACTATCTTATGTATGGTTTAGCGAGATGCATTAAAAATCTGTTGTCAAACTGTCTTTCTTTCGATCAGTGGCCCAGGACACTTCACCGGGTCAAGCCCCACCCTAAAATCTTTTCTGTCAATTTTTCAAAATATAGTTACACTCTGTTTCGTATAACTTCGGGAAAATTTTACAGTTGTGAGGGCAATACATTATATGAGTTATAGACGTTTGCAGTCGATATTTTTGTTCTAAAAAGAACGTGAGATGTCAATTCCACCTTACGTATTTTAGGCTAAATTTTGTTAATTGCCCATATGTACATGTCGAAATTTAAACTTAGTATACTTAAAGTTTAAAAATGTTTAACTCATTACTATGAAGTACAACAAATTCTAATAAAATAATAATTAGGCCCAACTTAATCAAGTCCAATTCGTACTTTCAACAACGCACACGCGTATGTATGCTTATACGTGTGCGTGAAGAAGAAATCATATAGGAAGAATTTTACGATTTCGTTTTTAAACATTTCAAGAAATATTCCTTGATGGCTCCAAGCAGGCTATAGCAAAAGGAAGCGGAAGCTTTCATTCAACCTTGACCTTTAAAACTGCGGCTGTACGCTAAACAGTGTTAAGTAACGGAGTTTAACTAAACTGCTTCCGTAAATATTTGTGCTGTTTACTTTAAACATTGAGGACAAAACCGTTTTCCTCACGAAGCGAACAGAAACATGTATAGCATTTTGCTTGACATAGTCTATCTCACGAACGAGAGAAATTATGTGGCAGTTATCCTGACATTGTTCTATTTTGTGATATGAAAACAATTTAATTTTCAACATTTTTTGGGCTAACGTGATCATTTCCCCTTGACTAATACTTGCACTCTACCAAAACAAGGATTCGCAAACAAAATATAACAGGTTTAATTTCTGAAATGACACCAGCGAACTATCGCAAAAAAAAGTATGTATGTAGTTCAGAGTTGAGAAATTAAACATTCGCATATATTATACATAAGAATTTTAATCATACACAAATTTTTCTTCGTCAAAAATACCACGGAATGTTTTCCCGTGGTTGGAGGCGGCCACACGCGTCAATTAAGTGTACTTAACTTTTTGAGTCGGCGTCGCTAAAGGCTCTAGACCTTGTCTAAAATAATGAGAAACTGGTTTGTGTTTCTTAAACTTGACAATAAACTTAACTACTTAAATTGTTTTACTGTATAAATTTGTACGTATTTAATTGTCTGAGAAACGTGGGTTATGCTCACGCCCTCATACGTAACTGATTTGAAGTTTCAGTTAAATTCGACTTGAAATAGACAGCTTAAATGACAACGGGTTATTTATGTCTATAACGTTATGAGAAGTGCAATTGAGTTCAGTTTCTTCGCTGTGAGCAATGAAGAGTTAATACAAAGAGAAAAAAGATTGGCAAAGACAACCCTACATAAATTTGTGTACGGCGAAACAAGTACGTATTTGAGCCAACCATAAACCGAACAATATATCAAACGCGACAATTTCGTTGATCTAACGAACTGCATATTTAACTGGACTAAAAAAACTGCCAGGCTACCAAATATTTTAGTTCATTTTCAAGTTTTGTACGCTTGTTAGGCCAAATTCAAACGTGTAAATAGTTGACTGTGCCAAGCATTGTCCTCTGTGCGTCTCGTCAAAACCAATGTCATTAGAGTTGATACCAATGGCTGAAAGTGGATATAATCGGATTTGGCTCGTAATTACGAACCATCCCAGTATTCGCCTTAAGTGATTTCGGAAAACAATGGAAATTCGAAATCAGGATGATCAGACCAGGAGGTGATTCCAGTGTTTCTCCACTACTCTCTCACACTGTGAAAACTTCTTGAGCGAGATAAAGAAAAAAACTTGTAAATGTCAGCATTTTTGTTTAAAAAAAATTCGTTTAATATCGTAGAGAGTTCGGTGGTGGCAACCAGATGAGACAAGTGGGTCGGCAAGCAAGGCTGATGTAATGTCTGGATGTCATGAAATACCTTTAAATAGAAACAGGCAAGCAAACTTGTATAACATTTTTGCCAAACTACATCATCTGCTAACAGCTCTGTCAACAGTGGCGTCACCCAAGCGAGGCGGCGTGATCACTAGAATCTCGAGTGAGGCCGACGACAAAAAAAGAGCTAAACTATACATCCCAGCGTGATTTTTTACGATATAAGGGGTGGCCAAAAATAAACCCGTATTGTAAATATATTACGAATCCTCAGCACTGACGAACTAATATATATGTCAGTTTCTCTTAAAAATTACGAGCGATCACGTCAGCTGCTCTCTCGATAAACAGGTATGTTATTTTTCATTAAATTCAGAATTATATTAATAGTTTGATTCTCTTAGTCCGGACCAAAAAAAAATTATTAAATTTCAAGCAATTGTAAAACGTGTTAAATTAATGTTTTTGACGTAAATAAATGTATGACAAACCTAACAGTTTGGTTAAGTTACAGCATTTATTTCTCTGTATGTAAAGTACAAGGGTTGTAACTCAAGTTGCATAACTGTAAGTCAATATTAGGGGGGGGGGGGGTGTGGAGAGAATTTCTCACATCTAGAGAAACCAAAAATCTTTTTTAATTTTTTACTCGAAAGTAAAGCACGGTGCTATATAAATAAACGTACGCTGATAAAATATCTGCTCGGCGAAAAATATCTCATTGAATTTTGATGAGTAGAGCAGATTTTATTGACAACTTCGTCCGTTCGACATCGTACGTTTCCATATGCTTTAATAGAACAGTCCATAGACACGAAAACTGCCGGGTGTACTAACAGCATCACCCGCACACTGAGGACGGTAGGTGCCTATGTGTCGGAGGATAGCATTTAAGTTCATGTGACGTCGGGAAGAGTGCGGGCGTGACTCGCCCGTTCCCAACCGAACAAGCAGGGGATCTCATCTGAGGTTTAGCGCGGCATCTGCGCGTCTGGGAAAATTCGTTGTGACCCACTAAATTCTCCCCCCCCCTCCTTTTTTCACTCTTCATTGCTTTTAATCACGACCCTGCCCGTGGCCATCTTGCCCCGAGCGCGCAACCACGGAACTGTTTATTTACCAAAGCGGCCGAAACTTGCAGACCCCCCTCGTGATGTCACGGTGCCGGTCGTAAAAAAACGCCGGCCGAAGCCGAAAAGGCCGCCGAGCGCGTTGGTAGTGAGCTAATTGCACGACTTTGACGGTGACTGTGCCGGTCATAGATAGACACTGTGGTGTTCGTCAGAAACTGCCTGTGATAATCAGTATGCGAAACCATACTTCTTGGAGTGAGTGAGAGATTTGGTCAGCATGCACCATCGAGGTCTTCAGCGCGGGTGAGGGGTGACATGAGATGAGTATGGAGCGGCGCCGGAATGAAAGGGTAGGGGGAACGGGAGATCCCCGAGAAAATCCGCCGATTACATACTTCTTGGAAACTTAACTTAGTAGTACTGCGCGGGATTAGACTAAGGGTGAAATTATTTCCTTTGCAAGCTCTTGTCAGTGAAATCAACAAATGCCAATCCAAGCAAAAGAAAACAAAAGAGAAGGCCTCAACACCAATATTTTCGTCTAGCTTTTCAAAACCTTAATAAAGATTGTAGCCCACTATCGTTTCATGTATATTACATATCCCTTAAATTGCATGCTGTTTCACATCCTGTAACTTTCGAGCGTTTTCTATGCATATGTCGGTTCTTCTCCCCCCCCCCCCCCCCCCCCCCCC
>PNEQ01028870.1:56519-76416 GCA_003012365.1 Medauroidea extradentata | reverse complement strand
CCTACAATGGAGAAGTGACGGAACGAGGGTCGGTTTCACCAACTTTGCCACAAAGTGAGATTAACAAAACTCGTTGAAGAGTTAACCCTGAGTTTCATTTAGAGGTGCGTTCCACCAACAACACAGCGAGTTTAAGTTACCAGATATTAGTTAAACTTGGCTGCACGATGGGTTGTGTGAGCTGTGTTGCCTTAAATATGTCGGAAATACTCGAACACTTGTCGGAGAATGCCGAATCCGTGTTTGTTTATTATTTATGCAGAAATTATTTGATTTGGCAACTTTGGTATAATGTTCTTGAGGGGACAGGGAGGAGGGTTTCCGTCATACTATCTAGGGGGGCTAGGTACCCCTGGGTGACTGGAGCAAAGCCAGAAAGAAAGACCAGGGGAAGATTGTCCAGCAATTAATTTACATTAATTTATTGCTGTAAAGGCAAAGAGTGTAACCCTGTAATGTTTATCTACACATAATTGTTGAATTATTTTCTAGTCTGTATATTTTTTGTTAACCTGAAAATACGATACGTTAAACATAACCTCATATGTATCATAAAAGTGAATGGACCGATTGTTTTGACAAGCGGAAATGTAATCGGAAGTCTGTATCGTAATATTTGTCAAAATAATTAATTTTTTCTCGAATCCGACGAGGCCGATACACAGGAATAAAGTCTTCATTGTCTGTAGTGTCTTCAAATACCAAATTATACAGTGATCAAGCCATTATATTTTGAACTTAAGCGAGATTAGCGAAGTTACCCGGAGTTACCCGGCCAAAATCGAGCAGTAAAATTTTAACCTCGCTTAAGACGAGAAAATAGAGTTTAACTGCTTGGTGAAATCCAAAACATGTAATCGAGATTAAGGGCCGATTAATCGAGATTCAATCGCTTAAACTTGGTTGGTGAAACCGGCCCTGAGAAAGGTGGGGGAAACGGGAGATCCCCGAGAAAACTCGCTGGCCAACGGCAACGTCCGTCACCTTTCCCATATGCGATAAGTCCGGACTGAACGTGCCGGGGATCGAACCCGGACCACCTCGGTGGAAGCCGAGCGATCTGACTGCTTGGACACCGCGGGCCCAGCCAACTAAAGTCGCGATGCATGTCCCCTTGTTCTGCATGTCTAGGTGTATGGTGCTCAGCTGTCAGACGCACCTAGGTCCCATCTCCACCCCGGGCCTCCGACTTATTAGTAGTTACCGTATAGGAAAAATAATACTTTTACAGAACAATAATAAACAAAAGTTGGGACAAACATTACAGAAATGAAAGTCTTGGTTCAAGATATTGTTAACAAGCCATCAGCTGTACCAGACGAGTCCGTCACACCTATTCCCGCGCCGGACGCTACATATTTCCGCTCTGACCTGCTACACAGAAGGAGCGGATAATGCATGGTATGCTTTCAACATTACTAGAAGCATATCAGTACGTCATAGAATCTATATACAAGACCAGAACCGTCTAGTTAGCGCGATCAAGAGAGCGGATAACCCTCCAGATGAGATAAAATGCCTATAACAGCGTCAGAGTGCGAAACTGATGAACGGGAGGCGATAGTATATGCGGCGCACTAGGGGTAGGCGAAATGCATTTTTTTTTTCGCGCGAAACTGGGCATGATGTCACGTGGTAAACACGTGACCTCTGTGGCGCTCTCACAGCCAGACAGCACACGCATATTCATGTTAACTGATTAGTAAAATAACAGTGGAACACATATCAGTTATGACGGTAAAATACATACAACCATGTAGCGGTAGTTACGCATCCAATGAAGTGCAACCGGCGATAATAACACGTGTGACCGTAGATACGATGTAAATGGAATGACGACCAATGCCTTTATGCCCCCTCTCTTCCCCTCTTCCTGTTCATATTCACTCACTAGAATCCCAGTTATTTTGCGACAGCCACGAGTCACATTATTTACGGGGGTCTCCCTCCCTGCCCTTCAAATGTCTTACAGCGAGTTACGACACACACAAAAGGAACACGCACTTAAAACTATGTCGCTATAGTTTTGAACATTCGGCGCGTTTATCAAAATCATCACTTTCAGGTCCCTCAAAACGACCAAAAATTGATTTTCAAATTAGCAACCGTATTCGAAAAACAACTATAGAAACAAGCGTTCGACTTTGAACTACGCTGGCCACAAATAAAATATTGTGGTCACCGCTTAAAGTCTCGTAGGAAACAGGATAATAGTAAACACTGTACGCCATCTGAGAGGCGATAATGCATTACATACGTCGGTTAGTGTCAACCTTACCGCTCCTGCCTCACACACACACACACACACACACAAACGCAGCTTATCTAGGGAGGAGGGAGGCATCTTAAATATCCCGCCTGTAGCGAACTGATTTGCATCGACGTCATCCATCCGTCTGATGTTTACTAACATAAGTTCCACAATGTATGCAAACCGTAACGAAAGGCAAACACGTCGAACGATGATTAATTGATGATGAGACCGAAAACGAGGCCTCAATAACGCACCCCAGGATTCAGCAGCCCGCATATCCAGGGTGAGTCGTTAATACACGATGACTTGGTGGGTGATTAATGAGGAAGGTAGACAACCACAAATGTGGAGATTCGAAATGTATCAAACAATCTTTTATATTCTAAATTTGCTGGGACTGATTGCGACCTAAATATACGTTAAACGTTCAACTGCGATGCTTGTACTGTAGAGCGGGGTAAACAGAAAGTACAATCGCAAATTGTACATTTTCCTTCTACGAAGCAAAACAAAAAATAACGAATAATTAAATAATCAAAGTTATGACGATTGATGTCGAGCACTAACGACTCACCCAGCATATTTTACGCAAACCTATAAAAACATGCCCACGGATGTTCATATTTAAATTTTTACTGTGTCAACCAAAAATTACCTATTTCCTTGTGTAGTTATAAGCATGCGTATGTGTATTCATCCTTGGTCTAACACGCTGTGAACAGAAATGCTAACGTAGTAAACAATACTTTATGAACAAGTGTCAACTCAAGTGACTCTGCCTAAGCTTGCACCCAACGAGTTCAAATGATGACTCAACTATAAAAAAATACTTCTCCATATCTCAACATTAAAGTATAGACAGTTCACGATAAAGTGAGCACTGCTTAAACTGTTCTTTCAGTCATTCTCCAATCATATTTACTAATTTTAACATGAAAACTACCCTGAAATTACAAACCACTGTAAACGTTTCATCACTCTCAAAGCTTAGAATCTTTGGCTCCAATAAAATATAGTTTTTGGATAAATTAAGTGCAGGAGAGTACTCATTTTAAAGTGAACAGACCGTAACTTCTTAAACAAATATTATTCTACAGGCGTTTTCAAAAGCTTACGAGGGTAAGCAAAACCAAGTTTCAGCTTAAGGTGTTCACAACCCAACTTGAGTAAAATTACCAGTGATAAAATGTTCACCTGGCCGCTTCTCTTATCAACTCTTCACTGCCCTGCTCTTGAGAAGTGCAAGGGGTGTCGCTATTTGGCGCGAAAAGTATGTAAACAGTAGACATAACTAAAACCACAACGAAGTGAAACTGAATGCACTGTATTCAAAATGTTGAAGAAATTAGCACAAAACTAATGTAACAACGAATGTACTACGGACCTCGCATTGTGCACATTATTTAACAGGTATAAAATATGGAAGTTTTTTAATTTTCGTTACCGTTCATTAAGATCCTGGCGGTAGACAAGACTGAGATAATCTACCCGATTGAAACTCGCGAGCTTTCGAAAACGACTTAACTTACGTTACATTTCACAAGAAATACTGCGATAATAATAAGCAGTACCAATTTTTATGTTAAATACCTACCCAGTTTCTTAATAATTTTTCACGCATTAAAAGTAATTTTGTTTACCAAACACTTGTTTATCACACTATTCCTAAAAAAAAAAACCCGCACTCGTTTTGCAAATTTAGCTTTAAAGATTCAGCATTTAAGCCTTGTGACTGCAAGCTTAATAAACCCTTCAGTGTTCAGTGCTGCAGAAATTTTATTTATTTATTTTATAAATCCCTGTCTACACACATGGGCGTCGCAAGTTCATATTTTTTTCGGGTGGGGGGGGGGGGGAAGGAACTGAAATTTATTTAACTGTTTAGGAACACCCATCCCCGAAAGAAAGCGGGGAATTCCGGGGGTTCTCCCCCGGGAAATTTTGGGTTTACAAGGTGCAAAATGGGGTTACTTAAGCATTTCTCATTCCTAAAATATACTAATAAATTATAAAGCTGATTAAAATAGTAATTTTATTTTTCAGAAAAAATTTTTAAGTGAACAGATTTACAAAAATACATTTAACATAGGTACATGTTGGAGCCCTATACACACCACAAAATAATGAATTTAAATACAATTAGAAACCTGAATGTTAAACTTACAAGCTGCAGTAGAGCAGTAAGAATGTTCGACACAACATAAAAAATGAATTTAAAAAAACGTATTCACTGCCATTGTAGTAGTCTATCTGGCCTGATCACCATAATATATTTAAAAAATTATATTTTTTTTCGAAACCTGCCAAAATTCTGAGTAAAAATTTGACCGAATTTGAGCAGATAAACAATTATAAAGAATATCTTTAAAGTTGGCAGTGAAAGAATGACATAATGGAGGAAACCATACAAAACTGTAGAAATATTTTCTTACAGATATTTAAACTGAAAAATGTACAATTTTACACTTTCAAATTATCTATAAAATCTTCTGTGATTGAGTTCAACACAAAATAAACTTCAGAAAACATAGCTTAAATTTAATTAAAAAATATTACTAAGTTATGCATTTACATATCTTTAATAATAACAATAATAACACACACAAGTAAAGAAAAAATAGTTTTTGGTTGGGCGTAATCTTTTTCGAATAATATAGTCCGTTCTCGGTAAAGTGGTAAGCATTTGAGGTACCTCTAATTTCTTCACTGTACACTTTATTAAGTAAGACATTATACACAATTACTTACTTTATTCTCCACTAACTTTACTGGAAGAAAATAACCGAGATTTCGTATGTGAAATTTTACATAAAGTTTTAATTCAAAAGTGCTAATTTTATCACGAATGGACTATATAGGCCAATATGTGCAGCAGGGTATTATCTATAGTTTTTAAGTTATTACATCGCCGGTTTAGTTAACGAGGTTATTGACAAATAAAAATATTTCAGTGATTACAGAATTAGTATGTTTCATTCTACTACAAAACGCAATATAGAAGCTATTATTTAGTTTATGTTAAAAACTTTCGGAGATGATTCATTATCAAAAATGAGGTATAGGTTAGTTACACTATGACATTTTTGCCTATAACGCAATTTGTAAGGGGGACATTCACTCTTGAAAAATGAATTACGAAATTGTATTTTGGCAAATTTTGCCAACAACATTGAGTTAACTTATTCTGTGCACAATGATAAGTGTTATAGAGATCTTCGACCAAATCCAGAAACTGCTCTTTAAAACTCCCTTCATGAAAATGATAGGGGTGGTCACCCTCTTATTGACTAGAACTTTTGTGGCGTTGGGTTTTCTGAACATTTCATGTTGCTTTTCTGAGCAGTACGTCCTAAGCAACATAAAAGGTCTTATTTTTACATGTCACTAGAATGTATAATTTGCTATAAAATGCATTATAGTGTGTCTGTGCAAACAATACAATACCCACTCGCAATGTAATTGCACACAGCATGCTAGTAAATGCATTTTTCACTTTGAAAAACACATCCTGCGCTGCAGTTCTTTAGAAACATGCCACATAGGCTATTTCAACCAAGTAAAACTCAACAAACTTACTTTCAAGCAAATCCATGCCCTGGCATGCATATCACACACCATCATTGGTATGTTTCATGAGTGAATTTCTTTGCCACAGAACTTCGTGTGCTAACAATGTTACTGCAGCATCTGATTACTTTTAAGATTTATTTCTTGTAAACGGTGAATTCTAACGATTTTCAAAAAGGGGACCTTTTATAAGAAAATTAACATGAAATGATTGCCACAGAAGCTCCACTCAATAAGAGGGTGTTATTTTCATGAAGGGGAGTGTTCTAAAGAGCGGCTTCTTGATGCGTTGAAGATCTCAATAATACTAAACATTGTGCACAGAATTGAAATTTAACTCCTCGTCGCTTCCAATATGTTGCAAAAATACCATTTAAAATTAAATATCCAAGTGTGAATTTCTGTCTTACAAATTTCAGTAGACAAAAATTTAATTGTAAAACTACACATATTATTTGGTAAAGGAACGTGTCCTAAAGTTCTTAATACAAGTTAAGCATGTATATATTGGAGAAGTCGAAATGAAAAGACGCATTATTTGGGGGGGGGGACGTGTTCCCTCCGTCCCCTATAGTTGTGACACCCGAGTCTACACTGAAAGAAAAATGTTGTAGAAAGTCTTCCTGTAAAATTATTTTGTAGTAACCACTTACTTGTAGGGTAAATACCCACAACATATTTTGTGGCTGCCCTCCCACCTGTGGTTTCCTGTACATGTCCTGCCAATGAATTCGTGCGTATCTGCAGCGGAATATGAAAAATGTAAGTTACATAAAAATATTTATGTTTGATTAATTTGATTTCGTTTACGACAGTTTTACATTCCCAAGTAATATTCCACGTAATTTCGATAAATGCATGTATTAAATGGTGAATTACGTAAGCTCGCCGAACGATACGCCACTTTGCCGGCAAGTGATAAGCTGATGGTGGCGTGTGCTACTTGAGTTAGCAACGTTCTCAGTTACTCTCGGCCGAGTCACGCAGCTACGAGGAGAGAAGGTAGGGAAGCAGGGATATTTGCCGAGTCAACAGCCGAGGATTGGCACGTGTTTGCCCCGCGCCACTCTGCTCTGCTAAGTCTGTGGTAATGGACACGAAGCACTTCGCCAAACATTGGTGCAGCTGCTTCAAGGACCTCGCCGTCCACTATATCAACTAAGCACTTCCCCAAGTTGTGTTTATTTCCTCCTTTCAGCCAGTTTGTATCTACGCCACTTATATAATACACGCTGTGGCAAATCTAAAGGGAGAAACTCGCCGTTTTAAATGTGTAACGAAAACCAACAGAATTTCATAAAATTAGCAGTACGCTAAAATAAATTATGCATTTATGCGCGCGGTTAATAAAAATATCTACAACATGTGAATAAAAATGGTTTCGAATATATTTTACCTCCAGTAGATAATTAAATAGGCCAAGTCCTATTTTTATTGGCATAGAATTTTTTATCACTGCATTATTACTTTTATTTTTATTTTTTGGCTATCAAATGATTGAGTATGTAGCAGGAGGTCGAAATGAACAAAAACATGTCACCTCGGCGCAACACCCTCAAGTGAAGATATTTCGAGAAAATGGACGTAGAAAATGTGGAGTCGTACAAGTAGACAACATGTTTATCTAATGTCTAATAAAAGTTAAAGGTATCCGACGCCATTTTCTTATAGATTGCATACCTCGTTATTACTAAAGCGCACCCGGAGATTCATTATTTATTTCTTATTACGTTCGTTTACTTTAACATATGTTGGTTTTCAATGTCAATTTTCAATCGCGAATTTTACCTTTTAAGATTTGCGTCAACCAAAAAGTGGGACTAGATAACTTTACCTCAGTTTTATAGGGAATAATCTCTCATAAATTGTAACATACTTTCATTAACACGATGCGTATAGATTTAACCGTTTTCTTAAAGCTAACATATAATACTACAAAAAATTAACTACTATTCTTGACAAGAACAACGTCTTCAAAAGAGCTGATTTCACCATGAACAACTATACCAATGTCGTCGGACGAAGCATATTGTAGAGCAGACAAGATCCCGCCTTGTTCCGTTACAATGTCACTCATCCTAGATTAATTGTAAAAGTCAAATTGCATAACTAATTCCTCACCAGAAAATGAACCACAAATTTTAGTAGAGCTTTCTCACTTTAAAAAAAATTTGTATACGAATTGAACTTGTGGAACAGTTTTACCGCAGCACAGCTTCCAACCATGGCAGTCATTTGTGGAAGACGTTGTGTCGCCTGCATATGTTTGAACGGCGCAATCTGAACTGCACCTAAGGTATCCGCTCGGCGCATATTTCTCTGCTTTTTGCATGCGACTTGTTGGATCTTGCAGTGAACAAAGTATATCCCACTGCGACGCAGCGCAGCGCAAATGTATGTACCGTTCGACATAGATGTGTTTAACTGACCGCGAATAGTCTACCTCGCATTATTCTTATTGACCAGCTGTATTTTAGTGAATTAAAACATATGTTACAATCAACCAGATTACTTATATTCACTCCGTGGATAACGCACAATAAAGAAAAAGATTATGGTCCCAGCGCCTGTAAACATTTTCTGTAAGTAAAAATTCTTTACTACCTGCGCAAGACAAAGCTTACCTACACCTGGTATCAAACCGCAGACCCACCAACTGGTAGTCGAGCCATGCTGAAAAGAGAGGATTTTTTATTCGCACGAAATGACCGCAACTAAAAAAATCTTCAGTAAAGTACGTTGCTATCATAAATCTACCATATGTCTGCAAAAATTATTTCCATCCATTTTCACGAAAAAGAATTTGCACACACATTATAAAATTTTAAAACATGTATCACAGCAGTTTTCGTGTGATTTTTTACTTTTAAATAATGACTTTAAAAAATTAAAATTTTATATACTGCTGATATTTAACGTGTCTTGTACTGATCGCGTAGCGACTTTCACGGTAAACTATATACTAAAATCCAACATATCCTTACAATGGAGTTATGCAGAACGAGGCCATGCTATATTTGATAAAGCAGAGAGTAAATAATTGTTACTAAAACATTTTTTGTTATTGTGTTAATATATTCTCTTTTCAAATACCCTATCTGATTATCTACCTGATGTTAATGTATAATAATGTATGAGCTTGTTTTATTTTGTCAGTTCTATACGTTTGTAGCTTGGATACCTTCTGGCATTACACCATTCAATTGACACAGCCACCTTCCCGAGATTCAGATCTTGACCTTCGTGGTCTGAAGGTACGGCATTAGAGACTTGTCTGCTGCCCCTCGTAATTATGAAAATCGCGTGAGGTTCATACATGGGACTTATTCTTAAATTGCAAAGTTCGTATGCAACAAATTACGGTTCGGTAACGGGTAGGCTCGTCGAGCAAGGCGGTTCGACGTGTCCGAGGCAGGTGCAAGTTTTTTAATACACAATTATTTTAATTATTTCTTTATTTAGTGATTCGCTGGTAAATGTTCCTAATATGATAAACGGTACGTTTTGTGAATTATTTCTGGTAAAATTCACAGTCTTGGCGATGACTGCCGGTGCTTACCAGCCAGTCATTAGCAAAGTTTTATGTTTACAGAACTAAATATTTACCTGGACTAAACCTACATAAAGAAATTCACAGATAAAACGAAAACACTCTTTAATAGCATTAAACAGTTGCTGAAGGATCATTGATTGTACCCTAGCAGCTCTGATAATGTTTTATAATAAAATAACAATAAAAACCGCACTACTCTATTGTCGTCCCCTTCCTGCCAACCAGTAAGCGCCTGGCGCTTTGGAGATGGACCATATGCACAGCAGCAGGTGCTCCAGTTGCGCGTGCCACTGACTGTACCCTGCAGTTTGATCAGGCAGGTAGAAAAGGCGAACAGGTCGACCCGCGGTGTTCTACAAACCTCGGAAAGAGACCGAGGGAGAAGGCGTATTCTCATTTCACACGCCTAAACGAGTCCTAACCAAACCCCTCTCCTCTTTCAACCCTTCTCCACGCCCCCGCCCGACCAGACTGAAGACCGTGGACCCACAATCTCCCCCAACACATCCAGTCAGTCCTCGAGAAAGAACGTCCTAGGGAGAAACGGCCCGGAACCTCAATAGACGGGGCCGAGGCGGCAAATAACACCTGAAGTAGGTATAACGCCGTCCATTATGTCTCGGCCCGCGTGTCGGGAGGGTGGTGGATAAGGCATAGCAGTTTGTGTTACAGGACAAACACGAGCCCGCCCCTCGGCGCCCTGCCAGATCAACCCTCCAGACAGCGGAAGATACGTGTTTGTCGCGACAGAAGAGCCCGCACGCGCCCTCCGCCATACCTGGCCAACTTCAACCCCGCGTGACAAAAGACCTGGGGGATACACGACAGTGTCATGGGGTTTGCTGAAAGGAGAGGTTGCAGACATCCCCCCCTTGCCATCGTAGAAGAAGAGAGAGGGGCGATGGACGAGGATAGTTCAACCCACGAGACGCGAGCCAGATTATGGACAAATGGCACTCTGTTACCTGTCCAACCTACAAAAAAATGACCACTTTTTGTTCATCTCGGTGCGGTTCACATTGCAATAGGATCCTGCATACTGTGAGCCTAATCAAAAAACTTTTCTCATAGTTTCATTTCTATGGAGTAATTTTCCTCTTCCAAGTGCAGAAAATAGTTTTTGCTTGATAGCGATATCGTGAGAGCTGACAAAGCCCTTATAAAGACACCATTGTACTAAGAAATTAAACTATAAAAATGTCGCAAAGATGGACGTACTTGTGAGGATTTATTTACAACAATGTCAGTTTCAGCATATTGAAAATTTTAAGTCATACGTTCATTACCCTACTGAAGACCGTCATATGCAGCTTCGTAAATAATCGCAAGAAATCATACTAACGTGCATATTCGTTACAAGAAGATTTTGACAGTTTCCTTCCAGGAAATTATAGTCAACTTCCCGTATAAAAAATATTTCTCTCGCAATGAAATCCCAAATACGACCTATCCAAATAAGAGTAGGATTAACCTGTTTAAAATACCTTGGAATATTTTGACAAATTTCTACAAAACCTATTTTTAGATTAATTTGCAATATTTTGTTGTTGTTCCTGCGTACGTGTGAAAAGGTTTCAAACAGTACAGAATTAAACCGTGTGAGGTGAATAACTCAAATCCTTAGCATCTGTCAACTCGTGCATGACAACTGTTTGAATAATGACAAACTGAAGTGTTTTGCTTGATATACTACGCTGCTAGAAAACATTGTAGAGTTGCAGAAAACCCACAGTAATGTAAAACGACTCAGCATGAGGAAGAAAAAACGAAGAAACAAATGAAGGAAGTCAGAAATGGTTGTAGTCAACAAACATACAAATAATTCCAAAATAGGAATATAGTAAAAAAAAAGTCATAAACAGACAAGCAGGGCCGTAGTCAAGAGATTTGTATTGAAGGGGGGGGGGATGGGTCACTGAACCTGGGAATGTTATAAAGTAACACTGATCTCCCCTCCCTCCAAAGCTAAGTTCCGAGGGTTTCCCCCCAGAAAAATTTAGATTTTCAAGGTGGAAAATTGTACTAACTGAGCATATTCCATAAAGGAAAAATTTTCATTTTCAAGCTCTGTGGGATCCGCCTCGCATTTATTCGCAACGCGAGTTTTGTTTGTGGGTGTGCAGCATTTTTAAAATTGCAGAAGTATAGTTTGATGTGTATGTTATTTTCATAGATAAACGTAATGGGAATAAGCCATGACACGCTAAAACATCGTTCATGTCCAACATACATTGACCTCTTAAAGTTTCATCCAAAGTTAAATCATGAAAGACGGCAGAGCCTAGGAACCAGGACAGAATTTTTATAAATTACACCCCCAAAGAGTATTATGTAACTGATCCATCACGCAGTGAAAATGTATTTTGAATATCAGGGGTATTGGATGTTTCAGAACGATGTTCACGTAAACACCTTAAACATTGTCCAAGTTTTCTTTAATGGATAGAATTAATAAATTACCACGTGGAAAACTTAGTTTGCAAGCTGTGAGGCAAAAGAAAAGCAAAGTATGACAGTCAATAATATACATGTAGTAAATGTTTTATATTTTATAATACTGCCGACAATGGCCTAAGATATCACCTGGTTCGTATTAGTAATACATGTGGAAACAAGACTACCCAGTCGTGGACGGCCAGTTAAACTCACCTATACACAGTTCATTGTTTGCAAGAATTACGTTAGCAGTAGTAATCCCTTTGGAAGCTGGCATTTCAAGGATTTTACCAATCGTTCTCGCTGTCTTCGTCAGTCATAGGAAATTTGCAGTTTAGTAATTACAATAAAATTAAAAACGTTGATGGTCCAGTAGTACACTGTCCAAGACTACAGACTTCTATTATCAAAATTAAGAAACAAATTGTGACATTTAATGTGATTCTGCTTCATTTACCCCGACGGGAAGAAATGTTAATGTTTCCTTACCACTACAATTAATTGAGGGGCTCGGGTGTAAACCATGGTAAGTAGCATTTTCATAAAAACCAATGCGATGCATGTACAGTATGGTAAGTGAAGTTTGGAGCAGGTTGGTGCAAAGAGTACGCAAGTCTGACAACAGATGGCAGCAGGAGTAACAACTGTTTCTATGGTAACTAGTAAATAAAAATCACAGTTCTTCAGTAGCCGCCGTCGTGGACGGTTCTGTTTTTTGGATCCTGTGTCGGGAATTCGGCACATTACGTGTTTGTGATGTCCTGGAAGTTTCTAGAGTTTGATAGTGTTTTCTGCTAATTGATATTGGTTCTAATTATTGACTCGTTTCGTGTATATTGATTGGAGTTATTGGCCGTGGGCGAAAGCCAGAGGCCACTTTTCACGTAAAAAAAAAAAAAAAAATGCAAGTAAATAATGGTATGTGAAGAAAATGGCTGCCAAGCGGTGCCTAGATTTTGGTGCATTGCCACACAAATTCAGTGAATGTGCAAACAGTGAATGTGCAAGTAGTGAAACTGAAGTGGAATATGATTCCGACAAAGACCCGGAATATGATCCGGTAGGTAAACAGCTAAAGATAAATGCAGAAAGTGATGCAGAGGTACGTTTTTATAATGACAAATAAAATAAACACTTCAGCATGTAAAATATGGTATGTACTGTAGATACCATTGTTTACTTGATACACTTTCAACGTCAAAATCAATGCTGAAATGAGTTATCTTGTAATTATTTATATTTAAATACGTCAAAAGTATTACATACTACAGTATGATTAGGACCCGCATGTTAAAAGTGTCCTAGGCAGTAATGAAATAAATCTGATACGTAGATACCATTGTTTACATGCTACATTTCATTAATATTAGTACTATCCTTCTACCTTTTATTAGTTTTACAAGTATTCTGTAAGTTCTAACCCAAACAGTAAGCATATGTTTTTAAAAGTGTTTGAAAGCCTAACAACGTTGTTATTCCGATTTTTTTTAACAAACATATATTTTTTAAAAATTCAATAACAAAAGTGAAATCAAAAACCATAAAAAATTATTTTAATAAGTTTTTAAAATATTTGAAGTTAGATAGTATCTTCTTTTTTTTCCTTTGTGACATGTAAGTTATATACTCATGTTCCAAATAGCAAATCATGTTATACATAACAAATACATTTTGAATGCTGATTTTTGCAAGTGTTTAGTTTCAGAACCGTTCTGTTAACAGATCAAATATGATGTAAAAGCTCTAAGACGTGTGGTACAGCGCTAGACAATCTGTTCGTGTATTCCAAGATCTAGGTTATATTCCAATAGCATACCGGGGCATTTAGTTTATTTATTAGTATTTTTTCACTTTCTGAACTTAAAATAAATCAAACTATAAATAATATTGTTTACAAAGTCTAAAATTTAAGCTGATGGGGGAGGGGAAGCATTAAAACGAAAATGAGATTTGGCTCTTGTAACATTACTATTTGGAGAATAATAGATCGCAACACATAACTGCTTAAATTGCACAATAAGTGTAGTCTACTAGATGCTTTAAAATGTAACGGTCGTAATTATCTACTATACCGTCAATGTTTTAATGAATTACTGTGTTTATTATAACGTAGCTTGTTTGCCAATGGTGTTTGCAGTACTTTTGTCAGCACCGTTGTCATATAAGAATCTCTGTAGTAATTTTTAACAGTTGTACTATGAACGTGATTCGTCCTCAGGTTTTTACATACATCCATTTGTACAAGTCTTCACATAAAAAACTTCAGAACTCCGCGAGGCCTTGGGCTTACTTTGAAGATGTTCAGAGTTAGCAATAATCAATAATGTTGGGTGTTTTAACTGGCATATTCATGTATTTTTTTAAATACTGCGTAAACACTTTGGAACTGGATCAATAAATTAAAATTTCTGTGTTTGAACAACTTACAAGAGTGAACACTGAATACGAAAACTTGAGCCCTTTTTAGGGATGCTCCAGTGTGAAATGAAACTAAGTTAGTTTTACACACATTACTTGTGAGCATATTTTCCTTTTAAGACTCCTTTTTTCTTGTGTAGTTTTTCTTTTACCAGCCAGTTAGTTATGCCTTCATACACCTTTCAAAAACCATAAAATATTAATACAATACAATGTCCAAATATGGGCCAGATAACAAAAAATACACATAAAAATAAAACTCACAAATTAATTTTTTAAACAAATTAGTAAATCTGAAAACTATTTTGAGAATTTTAACATTATTCTTTTAATAATACAAATCAAATTTATTATAACTTTTTAATGTAGCCCATGAGGTGTAAATTCACTCTGAAATTAATTTTATTATGTTTGTTTGCTGTTCTGAGGCATATGATGCTTAACATGCGAAACGAAAGCTACATGAGTAATTTTTATAAGAGTAAAATGTACACGCATATAATATTTACGAAACTTTATTTCGTTAAAAATAAAGTAAAATTATTTTTTTCACACATTAATAGTTTTTAATCTCCCTTCATAGGAAACAAATATTTTCTTTTGCATTTTGGTACCTATTTACACATTATGCCATGTTTCGTTGTTAAAGAACCATAGCAACAATATTATCAATATACGTAACTTTGTTTTCTGGCAATTCCAGTTGTAGGCATTAAAATATGATTGTTAGTTTATGGTATTTTTTTTAAATGCAAAAATTAGTGTTGCCTATATAATTTTCAGGCAACATCTGACTGTACACTATCTGATGCCATTGCAGAGCATGTTGATGACAGACGAGGTAGGAAAAGGAAAAGGCACGTAAATAATCAGATCATGATTCAAAGGCGACGTAATCGCGGAGAAGAATATGTTTCAAGAAGAGGAAAAGGGCGAATTGTTCACAAAAAAATAACCAGGACCCGACTGCAAATGCAAAAGAAAATGTTTTCAAATTGTGCGCCTGAAAACAGAAACAAAATTTTTTCAGACTTTTGGGGAATGGGGTGTTATAATCTCCAAACAACTTATTTGTTTGGATGTATCAAGAAGGAAAGTATAAAACGAAAAACAAAGAAGACCTTCAGTCCTTTCCGACGTTCTTGCACTGTAAGTTACTCTGTTATAGGACGGCCGGTGAAAGACATCAGGTCTGCAAAACTGCATTTTTAAACATCCATGTATTGCAGCATAACATAGGTCGCGTCGAAAATTTAGCTGTAAGTTTAAGCAATGGAATAGTGTCACCCCCAGCGATAAGAGAGGCAAGCACGATAAACATCCAGTGAAGTTCTCTACAGGAGACGTAGCTAATGTAAGGGAATTTATCGATAAAATTCCAAAGTACACAAGCCACTATTCTCGTGATGACAACCCAAGTAAAGTCTACATGTCAATGGAGTACACAGTGGAATCATGCTACGCACAATACAAGGAAGAATGCCATTAAAATAAAAATAGTCCTGTGTAAGGACAAATTCCGAAGGATTTTCACAGAAGACTACAACATTTCATTCAAAAGTCAAAGTATGACCATGATACAGCAACTGAAAAGCAATTACAGCAGAAACAAGAGCTTCATCACAGGAAGGCACAGGCAGGGCAAGATGCCATTAAAACAGCAACTAAGCTAGCAGAAAAACGAATAATTTATGCGATTACATTTGATCTGCAACAAGCTCTACCCACTTCTAAACTTTCAAAAGGCCCAACATTCTATAAAAGAAGATGTTTTGCTATAATACGAGTGTTCATTCTCTAGGAGACGGTCAAGGACACTTCTATATGTGGGATGAAAGTATTGCTGGCAGAGGAGCCGACGAAATTGTGAGCTGTTTATTAAAGAATTTTGAAGTAAACAATATCAGGGGTGAAAAAATAATTGCCATATCTGATAACTGCTGTGGCCAAAATAAAAATTTGACCATAATCAGTACCTGGTTACGGATTATTGCAGAAGGTCGGTTTAAAACAGTTGAACATGTCTTTCCTCAGGTGGACCACACAATGTTGCCCTCCGATCGAGATTTTGGGATTGTTGAAAAATATGTGTGGTTACATTGTCAGTTCGTTTACACGCCTCAGCATTTGGTTACAATTTTGAAATCTTGTCAAAAGAAGCGTCCTTTCGTTGTGCACGAAATGAAGCAAGAAGATTTTGTCAGTGTTTCAGTGTTGAGGTCGAAATTTAACCAAAGCACAGTCACGACATCTGGCATGAAGTATGGGATCATGTCAGCAGTTCGTATGATGTTAACTTCTGAAGATGATGGAAGCTTCATTCATGTTGCTGATACCTACAGTGGAAGTACAGAACCTTTGTCACTGAGGAAAAAAGGACGACCTTCTAGTTTCCTGGAGAATTTCCTAGGAAATCTTCCCAAGAAATACGACACTGCTAGACGTATTGAAGCAACAAAACTGAGCGACGTCATGTCTCGTCTTCCCTGGATATCTCCAACTTTTCACGAATACTACAAAAAATTACAACCCACAATAAGTTGAGCACTAATATGTTCTTTTTTTCATTGCTTCTGTGTACAGTGTTCATGATGATACAGGATTTTATGTGTTGATTGAAGTAACAAAATTAATTTCAAGCCGCACCATTTCTGTTACGTAATATTGGTATAGTCTGGAAAAATAATTACTTTTTTTATCACTAAACTAACTTTACGTGCACTTATAATGACAAAACAATGGCAAGCGTATTTTTATCAGTTGCTTAGTTCTAGAACCACATTAAAATTTTTAGTAATTTTTGCTACTACTTATTTTTATAGCAAAAACTCATAACATGATATAAAAATAGTACTTTAAATCAGACTATTGGTTTCTTGGCTTCAGTACACTGGCAAAAAGACATTGAACTTAAAACTGAATACGAAGAAGTATAAAAAAATATGCTTTACGTAATGTACTGATATATTATATGTTTGATTTTTATGTATGTTTTTAATTTTATATAGTCGCAAAGTTTTGTCTGGTTTTTACCTCGTAAAGAACTGAAATTTTCGTATTTGTGCTTGTAATATATGGTAACTGCTTACAAGTGTGCATTGATAAACCATGGTATCTGCATAAATTAGTGTGCATTCGTTTTGTAATTAAAAAATTTATGGGCATTAAAAAAATATTTATCACACAACATTCACATAATTTCTGTTTTGATACCCTATGAAATGTATACCATTTAATAATATTAAAGTAATGTTAAAATTATTGTTGCAGGATTTTTCTAAAAGTAAAATATGCTATAACACAGAACTAACAAAGTGCTACTTGGTTTACACCCGAGCCTCTCAATTAAAAGCAGCAAAACTCCTCCGACCCCAAGGAGAAACCCCCTGGGCTTGGCCTCCATACAGGAGAGCCTAATAAACGCCCTCCTGTATGGAGGTCATAACCTAGCAGATTTTTTATTTCCGCCCTACCTTAGCTCATTTCACACTACCTTGAAGTTACCAGTCAATTATCAACACAATACTTGTACTGAAAATTTCCAGTGGAAGTGTGGGGGCGCGAACCCACAACCTCCGACTTACAAGGTAGAGACTCTACCACTGAGCCAGATGGTAGAGCAACAGAAGCAAACACACGGTTCTGTGATGAATGCATGACCGGCCGCTCGATAAACAGGTGCCTCCTGTCACGAAAACAACTGAATAACAGTACATGTATAATGGAAAAGAAAGCGTTTTACACCGATTGCTAATTCAAAGTAAATTGTCCAATATTCAACGATGATACAAACAGTTGTAATTTCTGTAACTACAGAAAGTAACAAGTTTGTTAAAATGCAAATGAAAACCCTTACACAATGATCGCGTCTTAAATCAGAGATAACGATCTACACTGCAATAATCAACATAAGCTAGCTGACTAAGTTGCATAGTTAATTTATCTAAATCACACTGAGGCAACAGAACGAATGTGTGGCAAAATATATGACCCAGTTATATTGTAAGGTAATAATTACGTAACAATTTTAGTTATGTTAAAGGAAAATAAAACTATGTTTAAAAACATCGAGCTATCGTCTAGTGAAGGTGTAGGAGTTAACCTGGCTGTTCCGTGAACAGATTAATTAATAACGACATAGGATTGATTTTAACCTTTCCTACATATTATATTTGTTACGTGTCCTTAGATCCCAAAAAGAAAAGTTATTTCATAAAAATAGTTTTATAAACTTTTTGCGAGCAGAACATTCTTAAATGAAAACATTGCATGTGGGATAGCCGATAAAAAATAATAATACAAACATTTGTATGCTGAATTTACAGCTGCCGTTTACTTAAGGGTGTTCACGTGGCAAAAATTCAAAATTTTATATTTGCCTGGCATAGTGTTAGTTTTAAAGACGTTACTTGTGACTACATTTTCCAGTTATAGAAATATTTTAGCTCTCATAGTTTTTCCCATAGCGGCACGTCAAAGTCATAATTTGCAAGTTACAGGAACATAGATACAACGAAAACCAAGTGACTTACTGGAATGAAATAATTTACTGAAATGAGATATAATGGGCACTATGCTAAAAGATTTAAAAACATAGAATGGAATTTCTTTGTACTTTTTAAAAAAATCTGAAAATGACGAAAATTTACCTAATGTATGGCAATTTTTAAAAAAGACAAAATGACTTTGTTGTGTTTTTACGAAAAGAAGAGACACTTAAAACTGTGTCCCTATGGTTTTAAAAATGTCGCCCTGTAATTAAAAACATGTCAACCAAGCTCCTCAAAAGTGCTAAAAATGACTTTCTCACGTTGCTGTAGCTGAGAAAGTATCAACCATAAACGCAAAACAAAATCATAGAAACCTGCATTGGACTTTACCACATACTTCCCACAAATAAAATAACGTTAGGGTCATCGCTTGAAGTACCGTTGTAAAACTGTTTCTACGAAAACACTGCTCGCAATGTTAGTACTCCTCGCCTAGAGGCGATGAAGTGTTCGACGGACGTGTTGTATTAGATTTATTGCTTTTCCCGTTTCCATGTCTCAAACGTAGAAAAATAGCGTCCACTAACTCTTAAAGCACCATTAAGTTCAGAATTTTCCGCACAATATGTATCAAGTAATATGTCTGCAGTTATTTAATAATGTTCCATATTTTAGCGCCACACTTCTTGTACATCATGAAAAAAAAAACCAGTGTCCAACAACAATTTTAAGCTGAAAAAGTACTGTGCGTGTATATTTTAGCACAAACAACAGAATAATATGAATTATGTTAATAGCTTATGGTATTATCAAAATATTAATTTTTGTATATGTTAAAAATAAGGAAACCGGCGAGTTTCAAACACGAATACATTGCAACTGCTGGTAACCCTTCAGCGCAATGACAGCTCTAGTATATGCGGGGCCCCAAGCTTCGATACTTCACAGGAACCTTTGTTACAACAAACACAATTTTTTTGTGTGTATATATATATATATATATATATATATATATATATATATATATATATATGCAGTTTGGGGAAAATTAAAAACACGTTTTCTTCATAGTTTTTACTGTGAGCTACCGCCGCGCCGCACAAAACTGACACGCTCTGCCCTGAGTCATCATATATATATATATATATATATATATATATATATATATATATATATATA
>PNEQ01028870.1:0-56419 GCA_003012365.1 Medauroidea extradentata | reverse complement strand
TCTTAGCACAAAATAAGTAAATACGAAATGTTATTTTGTAGCATAAAAAGGATCACTCTACTGAAATGTTACAAGAAGCACAGTACCGTTAAGTTGCCAAGTTAAAGATTGCGTGTAGCAAGTTGGAAGAGATATAAAATGTATTAAAGTTTACGATTTTAGTAACCAGGCCATTACTAAGCATAAACAAAGAGAAGTGTAATTAATATCATAAATTAGTAAAATACACATGTTTGTTACGAAGTTATCAAATGGAAAACCAAAACATATATACACATTTTAGCTCTTTGTTTCAAACCAACCTTTCATTAAAAATAACCATTAGGGTTTCATATGTCCTTATCGTATTTAGTTAGCTTGTGTGCTGGTTAAAAATTATCAATATAGGTATTAACTTTTGCTACTAGTTTAAGGGTGTTCAAGTGGGAAGAAATCATTATTTTATATGTGTATAAAATAGCATAAGATTTGTAAACATTCCTTAAGAGTACATTTTCCTCTTAGGGAAAAAAAAAATTAGCTCCAACAGTTTTCCCACGATGGCGTTTCAAAGTCAAAATTTGCATATTTTTACTACAATAAACATTATTAAATGAAAAAAAAAATCACTTCAAAACTACTACGGCTTAAAACATACATAAATCCATTATAAACATTTTTTTTAGTTAAAAAAATGCTAAGTGTGACAAAAAATAGCAAATTTTAGAATTTCTTTTAAAAAACAAAATTTATTTGTAGTGTGATTTTACATATTTCAAGCAGTAGCTTGGGACACGTAGTTATAATGTGAATTATTTCATTTCAATACGTTAGTATGAAGTAAAACCATTCAAATATTTACTTTGAAATGTCGTTATGAGAAAACTGTATACGCTCAAAGTTTTTTTTTTTTTTTTTGTAAAAGGAAAATGTTCTCTCATGTAACGTCTGTAAAACTAACAATATTTCATTCAAATATAAAATTGTAATTTTTCCCCAGCGTACGTAAGTGAAGTCTGCTTAGGAATGAATTAAATAGATTACCGGCAGAAAGCCGTGTTTAGTAGTTATGCTAGGCACAAAGTCAAGAGAAGTCGCAAGTAAATAAGGGGATATGTGCTGTGAATTCACTCGTCCGAGTACAGTTTCAATGCGGTTGGAAGGAGGGTGTGCTAAAACTTGCTTAGGAATAGCACCCAAAGGATGTTACACACATGTATACTCATTTCAGGTCCTGCAAGTATCTCTAAAGTTAATTTTTACGGTGATTTTTACGTGTAAAAATCTTGACGCAGAACCTTTTAAAATGTATTGGTGTGTGCAGTTCAGTTTAGTCTTCAATATTTCGTCATAAAATAATAGTTACTGCTGAATGTAGGTAGAGTCGTGATACGCGTGTTATGTCGTACCCGTCACTGCCTTGGCCACCTGTGCTTTATCAACGTGATTGTTTAAAGGTCTAAGAGTCAACAAATTATGTCAACTTTAATACAACCAGTATATAGTATATTATTTCTTTCTTGATTGTATTTTACATTGTGTTAACATACTTTACGTCTGTTTGAATCACGCCATACTTCAGTAACGTCTGCTCGATAAATTATACAAAGCTGGCACTTAAGATGTAAACAAGTAGCTTCGCATTGCAAATAACATTTACGCCATAAATTACCGAAATACATTCACTTATCAGTGAAATTCACAGATTTATAAAACTAAGGGAAATTTTGTGCTCTGATCTACCCACACAATTTTCGTACTTTTAAATTTACGTATCATGTGGTTCTCCTTTTTCCCGTGTTGTTCGATACTGAATAAATACTTTCATTAAAATTAAATAGCATCAAGCGGGATTCGAACCCACATAGAACTCTAGACGCAGTACGCATGCTTTATAACCATTACGCCATGGCGGTCGCTTGTGGTATTACTGTGAGAATTTTTACTGTGTGTTATTTTTTCTTAATAAAGTTTTTGTAATAAATCGAATGTTTTAAGAGTAGTGTAACTTCATATACGGCTATAGAACGAAACTGAAAATTACTAAAACGTAACTGTTACACACACAACTTAAATATAAGATACTCAACATAAAATGAAATGTTTATTAAAATGTCACTTGAGAAACTGAAATTCGCGGAATCAAAATTTACTAGTATTATTACTCTGAAGACAGTCGTTAACTATTATTACACGTAAACTAGAATCATGTGGAATGTTATTGATATGTCGGCCTATTTATATTTTAGTTATAAAATTAAACTGGAGTTTTGAAGTGCCAGACTGGTACGTAAAAATAGTGCTGACAAATTAGTAAAATAAACTAACGTCACATTTTTATCTGCCCAATACTAACAAAACAACAAATTCGCCATTGGGAAAGCTTCCAACTTAATTGAATCAATCTAAATTACACTGACTTTTATTAAGAGAGTCATTTATTGGCACAAAATGGATGGAGAAAAATTGTTAAGTAGGTGATACTCATGATTTAGTACACAGAATGTTGCAGAATTGAATAACAATAATTTGGAAGAACGATAATCACGTATAGCAGAACGAAAAAAATACATGATTATAGGTCCGAAAATACATAATTTATGCACTACAGTTCACAGTTACGCGACGTATAGTGCATACGTGGGAGCCGGATCGCGTTACTGAGGAACGCAATTGCTGTTATTTCTGGCAACTATGTATTAGGTGATTCAGGATAAAGTGAGCACTCAAAAAGCCCTGCTAAATTTATATTTTCAGCCAATTCGTATCTTTCCGCGTGTAACGGCTAACGACGGGAAATGTCTAACCTCTCTGGACACGTCACTTGATATTTGCGCGTGTAAGATAAATTATGCAGTCAGTAAGAACCTATATACTTACTTTGATAAAAAAAGGAATGAAACACAAAAATACAACTATGTCCATTTTAGTTTGTTTTATTTCAGTGTTGTATTAAAATAGGAAAATACACGTAACTATATTCGGCAATTTGCTGCCAACCATACAAGCTGTAAGGCAACTAGAATTAATGTTTAATTATATGCAGTAACGGTTGGTGATGTTTTTCAAAGGTTAAGTCTTTAGTGCTCACTTTATCCCGAATAGCTTGTAGCATTGCACAGTAATATGATCCAGCTCGCGCACCACGCATTGTGAGTTTCGAGACCTGTATTGCAGTAACGGTATTTTTACGGGCCTATGTTCATATGACATTTTTTGTAACTCTAGATTTTATGCTTGTTCCCCTAAAATATTGACACGTATTTCTGAAACAGACTGCATATTATCAGTGAAAGGAGCTTCTGACCAATACACAAGTGACGTCATGCGACATGGCTCGCGTCTATGCCACGATGAGTAACGAGGTTAGCAATCATAGCTCAGAATGTTCTCTCATGAACGTATTAAAAAATTCTTTGTTTTGGGTTACTAAAAAAAACTGACGTATTTTGTTACCCAACGAGGTGACGCAATGGAATCGTGTGCAGGAGGATCCAGGCTCGGTTACCGATCCAGCCTACCCTGATTTCGGTTTTCCATGGTTTTCCGAAATAATTTCAGGAGAATTCTTGGATGATCCTATCAATTTTCCATACCCTGAGCCGTTATTTCCGCTTTTAATAACTTAACATTTTACAATATCATAACTAGATACAAAAATTCGCGGGTTCTCTAACCTGTAGGCTAGCCTTCAAGAATATCCGTATATTCAAGCAGACCAGCTGTTCATTGGCTGCTCGCTGACACTGTGGTGTAGGGCACAATATGTAGGGGAACGTCAATTTCGCGGATTCGTCTGGCAGCAGCCTAGACTTGTCAGTCCTATACACCCACTGGCCACAATCGATTATCTATTGACTTCCGTACAAGCAGGTAGCAAGCGATAGCACTTCGCATTATTTCCTTATTTACTACTGGCTTGCAGTAGTCAAACGCGTTTCGAAACAGCCGCCAGCAAGTCACAGACATGACAATGAAGTATACATAATTGGCGTTCAACCTGACCTGGAATTTATCTGCGAAATTTACGTACCTCTAACGATAAGGTATATTTTTATTATTAGTCCAGAGATTTACAGCAGGTGTCAAATAAGTAAACTGTCAAATGCGAAAGTGACACGAACTTACAGTTGCTGTAATTCTAGCATGTGCGTAAAAGAAAACGCGAATTTTTAGGTCTTATTGTCTTTTCAAACCCCGATTAATCCTTAAATAAGGTCCCTAATCAATACTCATTTTATTGCAGCTCTTACTTACTCCTGTGCAACTACCGGCGAAAATTTCCTGGCTGCAGTCTGTTCTTCCCATTCAAGTTGTCCTCTGTGAGTCAATTCCTGCAGTTTGGTGAAGGCAACATCCAGTGGTGAAGCGTGGAAGTGTTCCAAGGCAAACAGCATGAGACATTTTGAATAGGCGACAGTTGTGTTGCAGAGACCTAGGGTTGAACTAGTTCCTTGTCTCTTACATACTACCGGCTGAGAGGTGTACCGGTCTCTACCAGTCAAATGGTTCCACAGGCAACTGAGTGTTCTGTATAGTCACTGCTAATCACCGCTTGCCCTAGAACACTTCACGCTTCGCCTCTGGAAACATCAACACAGTAGACGTACGACGACGTATGCCTCTTTGTCCCGCCAGACATGCGCGGATGTCCCCCGGAAGCCGGTGTCATAAAACACGTGTCCGCCGGACCTACGGCCCCGCGAGTTGAAACTCTTTATCTGTGTCTTCGTCTCTCACATAACACAGCTAGCCGCCTCGTAGCCTTACATCTCTAGTGACCAAAAAATAATATATTGCACCGAGGACAATCTCTCCCGTTTTTATTATTTTCGAGATAATTATTTTTCTATGTCTAAACGAGAACAGATATGTACTTCTGTATTTTTTTAATTGCAATAAATGAAGTAAATTCACATCATTTTAATTTTTTTTAAATACAAGGGAATCGCATTGTGGGTTTTTAAATATTTTAGTATATTGCCCATAAAATCTCATTTCAGTGTAAATTACTTCATTCGAGTAAGAACTTGGTATTTGTTATTACCATGATCCCGTATCTTGCACATTTTGACTTTGTCATGTCACTATGGGAAAACTATGAGAATAAAAAAAATTTACAAGTGTAAAAAGCAGTCACAAGTAACATCTATAAAGTGATCACTATGGCGTGCAAATATAAAATTATGAATTTTTACCTCTTAAACGCCCTTGAGATTGTTTTAAAGCTTTAAAGGCATCGGCGCATGGAAAACATAAAAATTGTTTAACTGCACATGGTATTTGGTCGAGTTGCAACTTTGATAGCTGAAACTGCACTCATGAAGCGTTCGGGGTTCCCGATACAGAGAGCGTGGTTTACGTCAGCATAATCAATTAGGAAAACAGTGTAAATAAAAGCTTTGCTTAAGGTCACACATAATAGTTTTACAGTGATTTTGAAAATATTTGTTTTAAAGTAAGATAATTTTCATATCGAAGAATCCCTACATTGTTTTGTTACAAATATATAATCATTTATACCCTAACTTTTTGAAGTCTTACCAGTTTTGTTATGAAAAATATGCCAAAATCAAGCAATATTATCTTGCTACTGAATGGTGTAATATTTTTCAAAACCTCTACATAGAAACGTGCATTGTATGACTGTTCTTAGGCTTGAATATTTTCAAAGCAGTCCGTTCATACAGTTTCGAATTTTTATGCACCAGTGTGAATAACGTTTTGAGGTACTGTACTTATAATACAGAGAAACAATGTTTTGAAACAAAATTTTTATTTTTTGTGACATTAATTTATATTTATTTTTCAGTCTCTTCTGAGAAATCACTTCAAAACTAATTCCATATGTCTTAATACATAACCAATAGATCAGCCCATTATTTACCACAAGAAGGAACCACATAAACTTTTATACATAATTTTGACTTGTAAAACTTAACGATTTATGGAGCTGAATTAAAAAAATTTATTTCTAAAAATTGCAAATACAAATTTTTAAACTTAAAGTGAGTAATAAGTAGAATGTGTTCTGTATCCCAACATTAGAAACCCCAGAGTCGGGGCTCAGACACCATCGACGATGTCCCTATCAGGCAAAAACCATTTTCTCTTTTGAGAAGAGGAAAATATTTCCACAGAGATGAAAAAAATTTGGGATTTGAAAATAAAACTACTTATTTGTTCATAGTTTTTAGAGTATTGCTAAAAGACTAAAATATAATAGTAGTGTGATACGAATAACAAGTTTCTGCCGAGAATTTTTTTCCCGTGCCGAGGTTTCCAGTTGTGTTATATATACATGTTAGGGTAGGATGTAATTAGTGTGTACACATGATTTTACACCGCTGTGTTAACTATGCAAAAGGGTGTCCAGAGTTTAAATACCACTAAGAATGAATGTACTTGACATATATTGCACCTATTTTGTTAACATAGTAAATTAAGTGATATGTTTTTTAAGAGAGGGAGGAGAAGCGTTAATAAGTACCAATTGAATTGAATTCTGGTAGTAGTGTTTAGGTTCGTGACGAGACGCTCAAGAAATGAAGTAACTATCTCGCAGATGGAAATAACGAGGCAGTGAAGGAGGGATAATGAGGTGTCAGGGATGTTCCGTTGCCAGGCTGGAATCCACCCTCCACTCCAGCCATAGAGAGATGCTGGCGCCTACTGCCAGATGACCTGTCCTGCCTGTCTGTTCCCAGAAGGGGCTAGGGTTCACCCGCATTAACTCGTTGACGAGACTGGAGAGAGGGCCCGGAACTTCCCCCGATTAACCCTCCGCTTCAACATTGCGCCACACCGGGACAGTCTCTCGAGCGGCAAAATGGACCTTGCAGTATGTTAATAGGGCTTAAGGGCGTTCACGTGGCAAAAATGCACGATTTTATGTTTGAACGATAAAGTTTTCATTTTATAGACGTTACTTGTGACTACTTTCTTTAACTTTCATTGCCTTTCCATATAATTTTGATTGCAAGTTACGGAAACATAGGAATAACACACACCAAGCGAATTACTCGATTAAAACAATTTACACTGAAATTAGATGTTACGGACCGTTACATAAGTCATCATAATCGTGTTTTCATTTCGCAGGTAAGCACTGTGGACGCACGCTTACTGGTATATGTGGGAAGAAACAACATAACTCCAAACACGCTGCACGTAGTTGGAGCGCTCCGAGCGGTGTGTAGAGGTTCAGCAGATAGAAGTTTATTCGAAAATACACCTCCCCGTCAGTGAGCGACGTCTACTTATAAACAGCAATCAAATTAAGTTACATGCGTGTATACATATTCTATGACCTCCACTATTCCGTACAACGTAGTTTCTCGCGGCAAAAATTACGTGTTTTGTTTCCTCCTAGGTATAAAACATCGCGGTGATATAGACACGTAAAAGGCACCTATGTATATTATATTATGCCCTAAAATTGTTATGTAAGTGCTAAATGTTTGAAACAAAAAGCGAGCTATCAGCGAGAAGACTGCACACCAGTTCAGTGACTTGCGCCTAGAGGCTAGGGTGAAGTGTGATGATAGTGTCTGGATCGCCCTTAGCGCTTCTGCTCATTCAAACATGCAACATACTTCCACCCGCATCTCATCGATACTAAGGCCATGACCTTTCATTTATTTCAAACAATTACAAATAACGCGAATATTTTTTAAACAAACTCTTTGAAAAAAGAAGTTGAGACAGTGTACAGTCAAACGATACACAATTTTGCCAGAGCGTTTTTTTTTTATAATATACCATTTGCTAGAAAAAATTATTTTCCTTTATTTTGGCTTATCTTGACAACAAAATATGTGATATTTCTGGGGAATAAATCTAAAAATCCGTTTGGTGTATTGCAACAGAAAAATTCAGATACAAACGATGATATATGAGTGTTAAAACTGTAAGAATGAATTTTTGATATATGTATTAGTTAGCGTTAAAAAAAAAATATATTTTCTACACCACTGCAAAACTGAAGAGCGAGGCCTTATGAACTGGCTCAGGTAGGAAACGTGCTGTGCGGGACTCAGGTCTGGACCCTGGCGCGGGAAGGTCATGTTGTTTATAAGCAGGCCTAGATGTCACGGTGAGGTATGTTACTGGTGATGTGTTATAAGACCTAGTTGAAGACATTTCTGCTGACAACCTCCCTCCTGTCGACCAAGCATGCTGCTATACAGCCCCACGTTCCTCCACGGCCAGGGTCAAAGACCTGAGTCCCGTACAGTAATTAGTCGACATTCACGATGGCTGTTCCTCGCACGCGGCTTGGTTAGCAATACTGGCGGCCACAAGCCTGTCAGGAGCCAAGGCGGGTTAAGGAATGGAGAATAAAGCACTCTGCTCCGACAGGTCATTACGTTAGAACCGGCGGCCTACCAAAGGCAGCATCTGCTGTTAGGAATGGTCAGTCCATGACCACTGCCAACGCCGTATCACGATCAACTAACCTTTTTTTTTGTTGCCGCGTGGCTAAAGGCAAGATGTAGGCCTATATACAGTTCAGTGTTTCCAAAAGTTTGCTTCTGATACAGAAATCAAATAAGGTAGTTATTCCTGTTAACGGCGGCGCCTATTACGAACTTAAAATGCGTTGTAATGCACAGGGAATACGTTTTATTATGAAACTATTAATATGCGGCCGCTGTACCAATGTACGAAAAGAAAACAGACTTCGGACCGAGACGGAATGTCATAGTTAGAACAACATGCTTATTTAAATACTGTTTCGAAGCCCTCCAGCATAGCTAAAACGGCCTTTTCAGGCTGCCGTACTTTAAAAAAACACGCAGGTAGGCGGCGTTCTTAAGAGGGCCTTGAGAAGTTAATGGTAATACTTGTAGACCTCACAAGTGAAAAACGTGGCGGACGTTGCCATAGACAAGTAATTTTTAGGGGGGATTATCCATTACCCTGCCCTTGCGTCCCTCCGCAAACTAATATGTTGGTGAATTCTTAGATGTAAGGTGAAATATTTCAGAGGTGTCGTAGACCGTTATTTTCAAGTAGTGAGTAGTGTCGTCTATAAATTTTAAACGAATTTCAGCATAAAATGCGTGCATGCCTTCAACTAGATGTTGCATGATCTACCCTGTTTTCGAAAATTTGTAGTTAAAAAAATGATTTATGTATCCACTATATACGAGCGAAATCATGGTATTACATGTTACATCTCAACTAATAGAATTTGTAAAATTAAGTACTACATTTACAGGGTATGTGGGTTCATGTTACATGTATAGTACAGGCTATTCGCGATAAAGCGAACACTTTCAAGATCGCACTGCCTAAAATAATGATTCAAATGTATTTTATTGCGAAGGGACTGGAAAACTTCGCAAATGCAATGACAGACTAGAATCCATTGTACTATGAATACTCAAGCCCCGTATATTCGTTCATTGTCTACTGTTCCACTGAGTAGCAGCTAGTTGACTTATAGTCGTGGCTTGAGTATGTATAGTACAATGGATTCTATCCTGCAGGTCATTGAATTCGCGAAATTTTCCTGTCCCTATTTATTGGCTACCATATGTAAACTTTTGACAACAGTGCAATATATATATATATATATATATATATATATATATATATATATATATATATATATATATATATATATATATATATATATATATATACACGTTCGTTTACTTAAGGGCGCGATTCACCTCAGTTTTCAACGTCTTTTTAATTTTTATATTTGTACCAGATATTTATTTCCTTATTTTAAACATAAATTGTGACTCAATCTTCCTCGGAGGAAATTTCTGTATCTCTAATAGTTTTTGCGTAATGAGTAGAGATGATGGTATATCGCGAAAAAAATTTGTGCCAACATACCCTTGAAAAAACTGAGGTTTCTTGCTACACATATGTTAGAGTGGTATTAGTCTGACACAACGTAGCTGTCTACAGACCAGTAACATGCATCAAATATTACAATAGCGATATTCTTATTGGCTTAGTCAAATAGGGTAACAGCTCCACGTACAAGCAAAAGCCAGTAATGTTTCGATAAGTTGAACGTACGTTGAAACCCAGAAAACAGTCGAGTTTTCCCGCGATAAACCATCATCTCTAGTAATGAGTCATGAACGACAAAATTTGCACTTTACGGTTTTATGTACGCCACGAAAACCAAATTACAAACAAAACCGAAAAAATTCACAGTGTATAAAAATGTTGTTGGCTATGATTTGACATACGTAAAAACAAAAAAATAAAACATTTTTGTATTTTAAAATGAAAATTCAAAAACTTTCAAAATTTTTTTAAAAGTAAAAAAATATATATTCTTTTGTTTTTGAATATGTCAAATCACAGCTTACAACATTGCTCTAAACTGTGGATTTTTTCGGTTTGGTATGTGAGTTGGTTTTATTGGCGTACATAAAACCGTGAAATGCAAATTTTGTCGTTTATGACTCACTACGCAAAAACTATGAGAGATACAGAAATTTCCTAAGAGGAAGATTTTGTCACAATTTATGTTTAAAATAAGAAAAGAAATATCTGGTACAAATATAAAAATTAAAAAAGACGTCGAAAACTGAGATGAACTGCGCCCTTAAAGTGTTACATTTACATTAAAAGAGGGTAGGAAAATACAAGGGCTCTAGTGCTCACTACATGGCGACCCGCCTATGTTAGGTATGTGTAACGCTCATTCCGCTCTGCTCCACCCCCTACCATGAATAATACCAACGGATGTGTCATAAACATTGTTTACATTTGTAATAGTTGCAGGTCTCTAAATTAATTAATAGTTCCCTTATTCACATGTAGTCTATAGTCTTTAACGTTTCCAAATATATTCTTTGATGCTTCTTTTAACGAACAACATCAAGAATAAGGTAAAACTTCATTGAAATTAGACAAAATAGAAATGGTTAAAAATAAATTACAGCAACAAGGAAATATGTTTTAATTGTTGTACAACGTTCTATACAATATAATAAGCATCACAAAATATATAATAAACGTTGTACTTGTGCGTTGCAAGTTACGGCACATTTATTACTAAGTCAGGCTACTCACAACGTTATTTGGTTTGTGGTATGTAGGCAATGTCTCTGAGTACATAACGTAAAATAAATAAACAGAAATTACGTATTTAGATGAATAAAGGTAATGTCCCCAAAATAGGTTGCTCTGAATTATGCCATGCCCCTCCTATTTCCTATGCAAAGAAGCAAAGTACACGGCTAAAATAAGTTACAATAAAAGTTTAGAACAATTCCCTGCTATAAAAATTAGACAGTTTTAATACTTCACGTCCGTGTTTAGCCTACGAAGCTTACTAGAGTTAATCGCGGTGATGCCAGTCACAGCATGGTATAGGGGTAACGTGAAGATCTTTTCGACCCTCAAAGACGTTATAATCTGTGTTTATGACGCTGTCTTGGCCAGTCTTGTGGCAAATAAAAACGTTATTCATGGCTGTTCATGTGAGATGGCCATAAGAAGCCACAAGCTTGAAACTGTCGTATATTTGTTGACTCAGCTCTTGGTCTTGGTCCCTCAACAGAAGAGAAAGGAGGTGTGGACGGTAGTCCTCTAATGGCCCAACATTCCTACTAAGGATCCTCCGCACATACGTCAACAGTACGTTATGTGTCGACGTGCTCTTCAACACAAAAAAAAAAAAACCTCTTCACGATAAGCTGAAATTTACCGTCTTCTGCCCAGTAGCTGTAAGACAGTTTCGGGGTAATTCAAGACAGCGTGGTTTCTATTCGCCGCGGCTGCCCGAAATTACAACCTCCCAACCAACGACCTCCGCCAAAGTCTAGATTGAACTGCGATTAGAACTAAAATGGAAACCGGACACATTCACTGAATTGTGCAAATATCTGAAGCCAACCGAGAGTAAAAAAGCTTTCAAAAGTCTTAAGGAGGTTGTTTTTTCAAGTTTGTGTGCTTGTTTATGACGCGTTTGTGTAGCTGTAAGCCTGGTACAAGCTGTTGTTTTCAAGCAAATATTTTAATTGACAGAAACGAATTTTCTACCTATGGCCATTTGATTTTCCCACCCGTGTTAGTGCTGAATATGTTGCTTGTTACCTTAGACAATACAAAGTTTCAAGTATCACACAGGTGATTGATTCTAAATTCTATTTTTTGGTTAATTCCGTACCTTGTAATATTTATAACACATGTTTTACATACAGATACAATCTGGTCTGCAGGCAATTTTCCCCCACACCTAACTCGTTTCCTTTGTGCAGAGAAGTGCCAACTATTCTGCGAGTTGTAAATGTGAGGGGGAGGGGGGAAATAGGACAAAATAAAAAAAAATTGCTGTCTTGAAATGTGATTTTTTATACTTTGGTCGTAATCGTCAACATGCATTTTTCTGTACAAATAAACCAATGGTTTTCCAAAATGTAAGTGTGGGAAAATAACGAGAGAAGGTGTAGGGGCGAGATTTATTTCCCCTTAATTAAGGTTTGACCCCTCACCTGTTGGCACAACCATAACTTAACGTATACCAGGCGTTTATTCGACAACCATTGGTAGTGTATACAACTATGTAGACGGGATTAGACTGGCTATAAATACAGCAGCTGATTGAGTCGACAGTTACCGTTTGAGGTTCGAAGTCGTTGGTAGCGTGGCGGAAGTGTGTGATGGCCGTGTACGCGACGGAGCGACGAGGAAACTGGACAGCGGTAATCGAGGTGTGGTTCGACATTCAGCGAGAAGTGGGCAACTGCGAGAGTCCTAGAGAGAAACAGAGGGCGCACACTGTGATACGTGTGTAGAAATAATGCGGGAGTCGGACTAGGGTGAAGGGAAACTAATATATTTACAGTGTAACTAGCATTTTATTAAAACATGTAATAAATGTCGAGTGGAAATGCTAAAGAAGCTAAGTGGCAAACATGTGTTCACATAAAAGACAAAGAAAAACAGCAACAGCCTGCAGACATAATGGGGGCGGCGATCCACAAATGCTCAAAAAATTTGTCAGGAAAATTATTGAGACTTGATTATTACAGCATTACATTTGCATCAACACTTAGTACATTTTGATGTAAGGAATCCAATTTTGTCTCTTTTGGCACTTAGCTCCTTTAGCATTTCCACTCTACAAATATCGTATGAGGAGTGTGCCCTAGGCCCAGAAATCTTCTCGTAAGCTGAACATGTGCTGAAACCCAACAGTCAAGTTTTCTCACGACAAACCATCATCTCCAGCCATGATATGTAAGATTTCATTTAATAATAGGAAGGAAATTATTTAAACGCTCGTAATTGGCGGAACACCAGAACTGCGAGAGACTGGCCTCGACACAGGACGACGCGCCGAGAGATGGATGTGAATGGAGAGGTTCGAACCCTTGGACCCAGCTGCTGCAACCAGACATCACAGAGGACTGGCAGGTGCCGGCAAAAACAAGCCGCCCGCCACGGTTCATTGTTCCGCTGCGCAGTGACTCATCTCTAACCCTGTTTAACCCTCCTCTTGGATTCCACACAAATTACCCCGGCAGCAAGGAAGAAGGCCCGCCCATGAATACAAAACAAGACCAGCGTTCCCCTGCATTCTTCACGACCTGTAATTAAAAACGAGAACCGGTAACTCGACTGTGTCATCCGCTTATTCCTGTACTTTACGTCCCGACACTGGCGTTGTGCTGAAACTGTCCCCACGAGAGACAAAAGGTCGCGTCAACTATAGCCATTATCGGGAAAATTAATCTTCTTTACCAGCCGCATTTGCATTCATGTGCGACGTAACTGTTTTTTTCCCCATTACTCCTTTCGACCCGCTCCGATGCGAAGTTTTCAGAAGTGTCACAGCTATTAATAGAAGCAATAATGCGTCGAACTGCGACATTTAGACCACGACTTCATCAACCGGTTCTTGAACATTTAACTGGTGACCTCCGTTCCGAGCTTACTAAGACTGCACTTTCAAACCCTGGTGAGGTAACTGATTCTTAATTCAGGGGAAGCGTGGGTATACGCAGTTTGACAAATGTGTTTGTTAAGGGCACGGTTAACCTCAGTTTTCAGCGTCTTTTTTATTATTATATATTTACGAGATATTTTTTTCTTATTTTAGACATACATTTTGATTAAATCTTCCTCATTGGAAATTTGTGTGCCTCTAATAGTTTTTGCGTGGTGAGTCGTAAACGTCAAAATTTTCACTTTACGGTTTTATGTGCGCCACTAAAACCAACTGACATACCAACAAGAAAAATTCACAGTGTATAACAATGTTGTAGGCTATGATTTGACATACGGCACATAAAAATAAAAAAAATTAATATATTTTATTTAATAAAAAGTGCTCAATTTTAAAAATGCAATTAATTTTTTTTTTTGTTTTTATATGTGTAAAATCACAGTCTACAACGTTGTTATACACTGTGAATTTTTTCGGTTTGGTATGTCAGTTGATTTTAGTGGTGTACACAAAACCGTAAAGTGCAAATTTTTACGTGTACGACTCATTACACAAAACCTATGAGAGATACACAAATTTCCTAAGAGGAAGATTAAGTCTCAATTTATGTTTAAAATAAGAAAACAAATATCTGGTACAAATATTAAAAAAAACGTTGGCGCCCGCCCACCCTCAGTTTAGCTTACTTGTACGTCCTGTTTACCGGTACTTGCAATTTGCTGCATAGGCGTTTGAAACCTGCATTTTACCACTGAAGTATTAAACGTAATGTCAGAGTATTCTCCTATGAAGAGAAAACGAAACACAACATTTTGTAATACAAAAAATTATGTTAATGAGTAATACGATTCTGGCAAATATTCTCGCAAATAAAATAAACTTGTGCCGTGATAGGCAATAAAAATATGTAAAAACAAATACGAATATTAAATTTCAACAAATAATAGCAATAGCGGTAATTGATAAGTTAATTATTCAATAGCTTCGTTAATGGACGCGAGTGTTGAACTACTGTTTAGCAGTGGATACGAGGAGAAATGCATCAACATCTCACATGAGGATTTTGACGACAGCCAACGAAGGCTGCGTGCGTAACGATGCACTTCAAAAAGATACGTCTGGCGACTATTCCGAAAAAAAAAACAGCTCCATGAATGTCTCCCTATGATACAGAACATTCTCTCTCTCTCTCGCTCTCTCTCTCTCTCTCTCTCTCTCTCTCTCGGGATTAGTATAATTCACCAATCACGAAATTACATCAGCCATTAAAAAAAACCGGCATCAAAAAGTAGGGTTCAAAATGTTAATAAACGACTTTCCCCGAAGTGAAGGTGTAAAACTTTATTTTGCAGAGTGCTTTTTTATGCAATAAATTTATTCCGATACGAACACAAGCCATTTAGCGGCGAGTGGAAAAATTTAGGAATATCTTCCCCCGACATACCTGTTGTACTGCAGTCGCCACAGAGACAATTACACTACACAATATGTATTAATCTATTGTGAACAAATTAATACAGAATGTAAAGAGCTTTAAGCCGAGTATTAGACAGGAGACTATGGTATAAAATGCATATTCCAGGCGTCACGTGTATGAGGAACACGTGTGTAAATTGTCTTGGCTTCCGTAACATACAACTGTCACATCTAACGAGACACTTTGAACAGTTGCATTATGCTGTAAGTTGTTACTATAAGGTGTAAGATGTTAAACAATCTTAATTTTCGACAGTTTAATTTGTATTCTACCTCGAAATATCCACACAGTGTATTTTTGGTCTGAAAGTTTAGATACATCCTGTGAGACTGCTATATGCAAAACACACACACATATATATGTATTTATTTATATATATAACATACATACAGGGTGGAATATAAATCGCGGAAAAGCTCACGGGTACAGGTAGTCAGACCTAAATCAAGAATAATGAGTATAAGCAGCACGCAGCTAATGTCAAAAGTATGGCTATGGTGATACCACCGTGAAATTTGTGTTAATGAACATGTTAAGTGACGATAATTCAACAACCGCTACAAATGGAACGCTGACCTTCCGGATTCAATTCAGGTGCATGACGACAGGTAATGTAGGGTATAAAGCGTGAACACCATCCCATGCGTTGGAAACATGGAATCGCCTCTGTTGTTATGCATGTATTCGTATATCAGTACATGCACACCTGTAGCAGCCCTTCCTAGTGAACAAAGAACCGTAGTGACATAATGAACATAACAAAGTGCACTTGTCCGAACACGCTCAGTCAAACCGTTTCTGAGATACAGGTAGTCAAAAGTCGGAGCACTGTGGCATGTATGATAACAGAGGCGACCCCATGTTTCCAGCACATGGGATGGGATAAGATGGGATGGTGTTGACACTTTATTCCCCGCATTGTCGTATTGCATCTAATTTGAATCCGGGCGGTCAGCGTTCCGATTGTAGTGGTTGTTGAATTATCATCATTTAACGTGTTCATTAATACAACTATCACGATGGTATTACGCCCATACTATTGACAATTATTCTTGATTTAGGTCTGGCTACCTGTATCCGCCAGATATTCCGCGATTTACATTCCATCCTGTATATATGTTGCACACCAGACATGAATTATCTGCTATACAATGTACATCTGATACAATATAAATAGAACTCGATAACGGGCACAGAAGCTTAAACTATAATTCTCGTATTAACACCTCTTTCTCTTAGAATGCACGGTATTAGCGATGAGTTACGGACGATGCACAATTACTCTAGAAGCGGCACTTGAAACAATGTGAGAGCTCGTTGCAATTACTGACAACTCAACTGCCCCGTGGGCATGAATAGAGTGAGTTCCAAATTGCTGTGTTATCAGAGTGCCATAATGGGGGAAAGAAAACACTTCGCTACACCTCCTAACCGCGCCCATAACCGACACCCTGAATCAAGATGACGCACGGCCAATTTCACCTGGAAAGATCAAAGCGGCAGACGAGTCTAGCTCTAAACAACCATTAAGACACAACTGAGTAGCCAAGAACAGTAATAGTAAATTAAAATTGATGCTAGGAATAGTATCACGTTGGAAGTTTTTAAAAACATTAGCTATGAAGCCGAGATCTAACAATCTCTATCTTTACGCGCGCAATACATTAAATGATTGCATTTTGAAAACGGACCATTTTCCCTTAAGCACTTCATGTGTACATATTTAAATTATTTTATTGACCATATAAATATTATATTGCACCTCATTAGTAGCAGAACATAGTTATTCAACACTTTGTACATTTCAATTCTGATTCTCATACTTAGTTTGGACTTTATATAAGAACTGTCTATTTTTAATTCAAAAGCAACGCTTGTTTAAAGACAATTAAAATTTCTGTTACCAAGTGCACCTCTTAAAGAGCTTTAAAAATCGTAGAGTAATATATTTACCTTAACATATATTTCATAGTGTTTCAGACTTTTTTAGCGGATTTCTTAAGAAAAATAAACCAAACGGAGTTTTTGTGAGAAAAAAGAACGGTAGGTAGGCGACAGCGAGGTTACAGAAGACGGTGAAACACAACTCCTATCCCAACATTGTACAAAATTTGGAGACAATCCTACAACACTGATGGAAAGTATAGAGTTATAAAGGAATGTATAACTAGAAAATATTTAAAATAAAAAAAAAAGACTCACAAGATACTAAATTTCAAATCGAACAGACCAGTAGAATTGCTCATATTCTCTCAAAAATAAACTAGAAAAGAGATGATTATCTTTAAACGGCTGAACAAATTTCCTTGAATCATATCTAAGAACCATCTCGATCACGCCAGCTTCCAAACAAAAAAAAAACCGCATCAAAATCGGTCCGTTCGTTTAGGAGATATGAAACCACAGATACGCACACAGGCACGTCAAACTTATAACACCCATCTTTTTGCGTCGGGTTATAAAGAAGAGGATGCAGTCCTTGGCTTTTCAGTTCACTTCTGTTACTATTTTTTCTCTCTCTCTCCGTACTTGATGAATTTAGCCATTTCAATAGGAAAGCCCCTTACGAATAGAATATAGCCTAACCTCACTACATAAATGTACTCCAGGACAAGCTAACGATCACGGAACTCAGCACGCACTTTTCATCTCTTACAGCAACCAGATGGCATTTGTCTTCTTTTTTTTTAACAAATCCTTTAAGTACTTATCCTCCCTAAAAAGAATATCAAGTGAATAGCTTTTACGTAGACAAACTCCATACTAAAAAGAGAATGTCTCCTTTCTTACATTAAAGAGGTAGCTGGTGCGAATACGAACTGATGTTAGGGGAATGGTTTATTATACCTAATTTCCATTTCTGAACTATTAGAAAGCCACTTCCACATCATAATTACAGTTATTTGGTCTAGTTACACGGAACCAATGTTGGCAGATTCATTTATGTTTGAGACAGTCCACAGCTTTCTTATCGAACCTTTGTTTTATTTGAAAATAAAGCTAGCTCCGTTTACAGACTGCAACAGTTGATCTACACCCACTACAAGGTAAAAAGTAGGGCTGCAAGCACTATCTTTGCGTCTTATGCATGACAGATACAACACTGACTCTACGTGCAAGCGTTGAAACGAAGTGAGGTCTCAGGTACGCAGACTAAAAAGGTGAAATTCAAGTGGCTACCTTATTTCTTGGTTCCATAACTTTACATTGTTATCGGCGTTTTCATATCTAAGAATATATGTAGGGCCTACACATATCAGTTTAACGTATTTATCACACTAAAATCATAATTGTTACAAAGTAAAATAAAACTAGCTTGCTAAACCAACATTTTAGAACTGTAATTGTATGAACATATTCTTAAAACATACTGAAATGTTTTAACTAAACGACGCACGCTCCGAGTATAGTTAGCGAGCTATGTCTGGGCGAGAGGAAATCCGATGAAAGGTAGTAGTTTGAACGAGAGGGTAGTGAGTGTGGACAAATCGAACACACTGTCGCGACTCGTGGCAAAAATACGAGACACTATGCTCCTTACACAATATGCGCTCTGTGGTACTAAACTATGTAATGTTTTCAGAATCACATTTGCACTGCCGTTGATTGTGAGATGCAGCTACCAAGACGTGAAGCGCTAAGACTAGACTGGAGTCCAACTAGTTACTGTGTATGAAGTAGACGTCTGCCTCAGATACAGATCCAGATTCGAACACTACTCCGCGTGACAAGCAATAAATACCTGTTATTTCCTAGAATAACAGGTTTCCCACAGTTCTACATAGTAAAAAAATAATATTTTTACAAGATAGTGCTTGTAAACTAGTCAGAACATGTATCAGTCCAGGCACTACAGCAAGCATGTCGCAGGTCATGAAAATGGTCTAAATTATCCGAATACCTGTGGGGACTAGTGAGATATATTTTACGAGCAAAGTGTTTGATGCGAAACAAAATAACCTTCAACGGCCTGTCACATTTAACAAAGTAGTTTGTAACTTTACAAAAATTTTCTTGAAAACTGGTTGCCCAGAAAAATTTTTGTGACACTTCAAACAACTGTTGTAAAACATACAAGAGTTTATTTGTATATTTAGAAGTATTTCATGCTAAATTTACAGCATTTTTGTCAGCTTACAATTTTTTTTGCAAACTAGTTTCCAAAGAATTTTTCGTAACAGTACAAACATATTTTTACTGTATGTGAGTATTCTCTGTATAGTCTGTTCACGGTGAGTACTTTCGAGGCCGTCTTGTCGAGAATATTGTAGAACCTATATAAAAATGTATATTTAAATTATACAGCCCTCAGACGTTAATAGCATACCTAGTAGGTGAAATGTAGCGAGACAGGACTGCATATTCTAAAAACTAAATACTATTTGACGCATGCCCCGTAGACCAGAAAGAACTACAGCATACTAAACCTTTCGTGACAAAATTATTTCACAAGAGTCACATGAATACACTTCTTGGCAACTGCAGTCCTACATGACAACTCACCGGACGGCATTGATGATACACAGAAATGTATACACTGTGTTCGTTTTACTTACACTGGTGTGAACACAACGGTGTACAGTGGCTGAGAAGACAAAACAAACGAGTGCTTGAAAAGTACTTAATTTACCATGAACTGTCTTTTGGAAGAGAAGTGTCGAAATCAGGCCTTTATTACCGAGATCCACAACGAGACAACTCGCCGAGTGAAGTACAGGGGAGCCCTGGCCCCTGAGGCGGTAGGCCGCCCCGCGCGCGCTGAAGACAGCAAGGAGCAGAGGCAGATAAGCGATCAGCATGCGCGGGCCAGCCGGCCGGCCGCTCTAAATCAATTACAGTGACGCTTCCTAGACGAGGAGGGATAGTGTCCAGGGGAACAACAATCGGCGGAAGACATCGCCACCGGTGGCTGCCCTGCACTCCAGCCTCCAGGGGCAGGCCAGTGACCGCGCTAACTTCATAGCCACGCGTGCGGCACACTCCACGTGCGCCACCAACCACGTCGACAGGTGAAAAAGTTCTCTTGTGTGCTTCCTGAACACTCATCGACTTTCAGACAATAACTAAGACACATTTATCAAATAGACAATTTTATAACCTATGCATAGTTTTTGCTTCAGGACATACAAAAGTCAAAATCTTATTGTTTTCAGTACTTATTAGTGATGAAAACCAACTTACATTTTTTAATGCATCATAAACATCAGCAAAAAATATTTTCGCAAAGAAAGAATTTGTTCATCATTTTGTGTCGAATAAACTTTTTAAAATTTCACGTTTCAAAAACTCAAAATAAGAAAAAAAACACAAATTTTTTTTTCATGTGATAGTATTCTTCCACAAATTTCACGGATAGTAGGCTACGTTTTGTTTGAAATAAATGATTTTAAAATTGACGCACTGAAAAGTAATTATTTTCGACACTGATAAACTCTGCGGCTATAAACTTTGTTGGCAAGATTCATTAGAGATTAAACCGAGGTTGTATATAATGAGGAGCAGAAAAGAAGGTAGCTACAACATGAATTAAGGAACCATTCCAGCGTTTACCTGAAGTGGTTTCGAATAACCATGAAAAACCAAAACCAGAATAGCTGGGACGCGGATGAAATCCGTGTGCTAATGAATGTGATACGAGGTAGCCGAAGTATCGCAATGAGTTTTCAGCTGTCTCAGCAGTATATTTGCCAAAAAAAAAAAAAAATCTCAATACCGGGCTATGCTCGGCGTTTTACATCTTCAACATTTTACTTCACTAAAAGAACGGTGTGGTGTTTTACTGTCTCTAAACAACGAGGTTTTAAGAGCCGCTGACAGTCAAGTGAGGTGAAGGGACAGCGCAACATCCAAGCCCGCGTCGGGATTCGAACCCAGGATCTCTCGTACCGTAGACCGGCGCCAAACCGTATACGCTACGGAGATCGACCCAAAAGAACAACCTGGGCAAAATGAAAACCAAACTTGCTGAACACAACTAAACCTAGGTAACATTACAGCCAAAACAAGCCGTTTTAGTCAACACCGCGTAAAGACTACAGTATGTTGCTCTATGTGAATGTGGTTTGCGTGTCACTCGGGGGCACGAGACAGCAGCGAGAATTTTGCTCGTGTGAGAACAACTGATATGTCGTAGATGACTTGCTCGGAGTCGGATCTAATTGGTTTCGGTGTTTGTATTCTTTGTAAACTTGGTGCAATAGCACACATACATCAATACACACATATATATACATACAAAATGCAATGGGTCGCAGAAAATTGGCACTTTCAGCGCAATGCTGCAGCTCATTCAATCAATCCAATGTACGGCAATAATTTCTTGTACTGGAGATAAACATCTGCGCACCCGCACCCGTAACTCTCATGGAAACGTTCACATGAACTTGTAACAGTGACAAATGTCCTAGATTGAACGTTTAATTTAGACAAGAATATAAATTTCTATAATATTCCTTGGAAGTTGATTCATTAAAATGTTTAAAATATCGAAACATAGCTATTTTTAAGTTCTTAAAATCACGTAAACGAACTCATCTGGTACACAATATTACAGTAAGGTACACTTCGAAAAGCATTTCTGTTAGTAACCTAATCACTTAAGTCATTTTGAAATAGAATTCGAAAAGTGGGATTATGTTACATTAAGGCTAGTTGTAAGGTCAGTGGCAATGATACTATTTCAAGCGGAATACCACGTACAGTGTATTTATGAACATAAAATACAAACAAATCAAGACGCTGTATTGTCAATAGGTTTCACTAAAGGTTAATAAACTATTTTACTTGCGGTAAAGGGAACTATACACTGGCACAGAAACTACTATTATGTAACGCAACGGTAAAGAATGTCTTTCATTCAACCACATCACGCGTCTTCTCGGGCCACGAGTGGAGACGAAGGTGACGCGAAAACTCCACCGAAATCGCTTTCAGGGAAAAAATAAACGCGACGAGTCGTGAATCAAGATGAGGGAGGGAGAACAAAAGAACGGAACAGACTCGCGTGTCTCTTCAAGATTGTGAGGATAATGGAGCAGCGTGTTTACGATCTCGTCGCCTCGCGCGAGTTCCTCTCACTGTTTGTTTCTCCGGCTCTCTCTGCTTCCCTCTCCCTTTCCCACTCTGCTCCCTTCACACAAAGTGGTTCGGAGTGTTTGTCGGCGACGCTAATGACCAGGCAGTCCTCGCTAAGAGCAAGTGCTGTCACCGACCAACATTCTGACGCCTTGGTTCCGTCCTGCAAAATTTAAAATTTTAAAGCAGCCAGTGTCAAATCAAAGGGACATGGAGGATTAAAGAGGAAAAATGGAGGTAACTTTCAGCCCATCTCATGAATCTAGACTTTACAATGAACAAACATTATATTCTTGTAAATTAACACATTAAAAAATCAATGTTCTACAATCACAAACACTTACAACGATAAAAAAAACTGCTAATATAAGGAAATCAGTTCTCTCGATTCCTGATGAGCTTTCACCCGTAGGCTAGTTTGGACTTCAGGGGATGCGACTAGATGAGGATGATTCTGCGGTGGTTCGCTAGGATGAGAATGGAGGTATCACACAAACATCAAGGTCCTTAATCCAAAAAGGTAAATGTTTCTCCCCAGCTGAGAATTGAATCCGAGACCCTAGTCAACTTGCCAGGAATTCTAAGCATCAAACCAAGCAACCTTGGCTCCCTTACTACTGACGTAAATAATATTAATATGTAAATACGGTCGTGCACTTTGCGCTTAAACTGCGTTGCAGTGGTTTTTTAATATATATATATATTTTTTTTTTTTAAATAAAAGTCTATGACTATAGCGACGATTTTGTCACGAAAAGATGTCTGCAACACTTTGCTTCAGTGACTTACGTGCACATCAGCAGCTCGTGCCTTTGGTCAGCCGCGTCTCTCATTTGACTGCACCTATCAGGATAAGGTTATTATCACTTCATACTGCTGTGGTTTGCCAGAAGATCTCCAAGGCAAGTGAGAGTTAAAACATGCGACAACTGACCATGAACCAGAACTGCAGGTGTCAACATAAGGCATTCAAACCACTTTGGGCAAAAGTCTTGTCGCCACAAAATCGTGGTTCAATAGCTGCAAGTAGATCACATATTGTTGAACCGTAGTAATGACAGGAACTAAGTTATAAAGGAAGCAACAAGTAGTTTGGACGAATGGTCCTCGATTTAGGAGAGTAACGGTGCAACGTAACTTCCAGTTATACCCCTGTCATTTAGCGGCGAAACAATGGAAACAAGTGCATGCTACTTGTCTCGACACTGAAACAAACTTTTATACAGTAATAGCAGTTGTTAAACCACACACAGCATGGGACACTACAATACTTCTGTAAACAGAGCTACCGTTGGGCGTTCTTACTGTACAAGTCTGGCAACATCAGTACACAACGGAGTGTTTCCCCATAAACGCTATCATTCATGTATACATCGATGTGGTACATTCACGAATAATATTTACAGTGCACATCCCACTTAATGTAAAGTTAATTAACTATTAAAATCATTACACAATTTCGAGGATTCTATCATATAAGGAGTCATTTATAACGTATTACTTCTAAGAATATCTATAGGTTAGAGGATAAATGATATGATAATCATTTCAAATATTGCACACGATTTTACTTTCAATTATTTTCCCCAAATTTTTGTGTAGTCGCTATTACATTTTCACGTCTATCTCTGATTATGTTGCGTAAATGCACTGTCAAGAATTTTAGTACTATTTGCAAGAAATCTTCGGTAACCATATTCCCAACAGTATTTTCATCCAAGTATAGCAAGAAGACTGGATAAAATATTTAAAATGGTTGAATAAAATTAATTTATAAAATTTACAATAAATTAATTGAAAATAAACACAAAATATATTTTTTAAACATACAGAAATGTTATCACACACGTATAAATTTTATGAAATCATCTGCAATGTTACAAACAAATTTTTTTGGAAAATTTCAAAAATAATTTTTTAGTAATACAAAATAATTTTTACACTGTGCGCGTGGTACGGTGAGCGACTACCTTTCCAACTTCCGTACTTTCTCCTTAGCTACGTCGAAAGAGTTAGCCAACAGAGAATAAATAAAGTCTGTAAAAACTAATATAAAGCCTGCCTTTCTATGTTTAGCCACTCTGGCTGAGTAACGCTCGCCAGCCGCTTGTATTCACCTCGCCTCGTAAGTTGACGTCATTTCCTGGCTGGACGGCAGCCCTGCCTCGCAATGCAGACCCACCCTAGCTGCTCGCATAACCCGAGGATAGCCACGTCCTCGCGCGCAATGCAGGTTGCTCAAACACGTCTTCAGGACGGCTCACGGCTCGCGAGTCACGGCTGCCATGCAGTCCATACAGGAAGCCAACAGAGAATCTATACCATATTTAACCTTACTTCTCAAGGTCGACAACAATATTTTTATCACCAAGGACGAGCATGGCTTATAACTAACTACTTACATGTGGCTTCTGGCCACATTCGTGGACATTGTAATGAGATAAGCTGGAATTTCTCGACCATCACGCTACGGAAGTGATTTTATATTTTAACTCTCTCTCGAGCCTTGAGATTCTACCGGCAAATCACAACCATGAGGTGTTGCAGAGACTTTATTGTAATTGGCTCAGACAAATGATATACGGTTCTTCGTATAGACACGCTGCCAATAACCACGAAGCAGAATTGCAGATGTGCGCGTAAGGCACTGAAACAACGTGGGGCAAAATTCTTCTCGCGAAAAACCAAGGTCCCTAAAGATTATGCTTGGCAAATGAATGGCAAATAATTGATTAGAAAGATGTGTGGAGAGACGATTATACACACCCGCGTACTTTGCAACTGATCACCACACCAAAGTAGTTTTATTTTTTTTATTGGGCATTACGTTACGACAGTCAGGTCATTAGAGACTGAACAAATAAACGCTGTGAATAACAACGATGCAGATGTGCAGGTAAGTCAGCGCAAAACTCGCAAAACTCTTCTCACTAAAAATCTGTGGCCTATATATGTCTATCCTCCGAAAAAGTGTACTTTGACAACTAGTAAATTTCAACTAAAAAACTAAAGCAAATACATTGCAGGATGTTCCAAAATGATCTTTACAACTTTGACCGCTAATATAAAATAAAAACTAAAAAAGATAGGAAAGTTCAGTTTGCGCCACAATGTTCATACACACCTGAAGTTTCATTTAGTATTTGTTTGTGCAGGTTAGTCATTGACAAAAATGGCCACTCCCTCCCCCCAGCAGATGTCACAGTGTGTCGAGTGGTTTTTAGAAACCAGATCCGACACCCAAGTCCAGCGGAAGTTCCGCACACATTACAGAGACACACCACCATCACGTTCGACTATCAGAGCGTGGTATAGGAAGTTCAAGGAAACTGGAAGTGTCTTGAAGAGAACGAGTTCAGGACGACCAAGCACCAGTGATGCAGATGTGGAACGGGTGCAACAGGCATTCATCCGAGGTCCCTCCAAATCAATCCATTGTGCTTCTCGACAGTTGCAGATACCAACAACCACGGTGCACAGGGTGCTGCACAAGAGACTGAAGCTGCACGCCTACAAGGTGCAACTGCTGCATGCACTTCAACCTGATGACAGGCCAAAACGCAAATAATTTGCAGTTGACATTCTGAGTCGCATTGATGACGACCCAGACTTTCGGAGAAAAGTGATGTTCACGGAGGAAGCTTGTTTTCATGTGTCCGGGAAGGTAAACCGCCACAATGTGAGGCTATGGGGCTCTGAGAACAACCTCTTTAGCATGGAAATGGTACGAGACAGTCCAAAGGTGAACGTCTGGTGTGGCCTGTTACATGATCGTGAGATAGGGTCCTTTTTCTTTGCAGAAGCCTCAGTAACCTCGGCTGTTTACCTGGACATGTTGGAACAGTTTGCATTTCCACAGATCGAAGCTGACATCGTGCTGCAGCAGGATGGTGCTCCTCCTCACTGGAGCTTGGTCGTTAGGGCTGATTTGGACAGAAAATTTCCAGGTCACTGGGTTGGTAGAGGAGGATCCATTCCCTGGCCGTCAAGCAAATTTCCAGGTCACTGGGTCTCCAGTGCGGGAACTGCGATTACGCATAACCGCAGTAATAGATGGTGCTCACATTGAACTTTGATAAATGGGAACTAAAACTTCAGGTGTGTATGAACATTGTGGAGCAAACCGCACCTTTCTATCTTATTTAGTATTTTTTTTTCTATATTAGCAGTCAAAGTTGTAAAGATCATTTTGGAACATCCTGTATATTTATTAACCAACGAGTCAATGAGTAAATTAAACTGGTACAAAGCACAAAACCTTATAAACTAAATTGTGTAGTTCAAAGGATCACAAAAAAAAACTATGTAGGCATAACTGTCACAAAGTGAAGTCATTCGAATGATATTACTATGGCAAGGTAAGCGGGCTTTACATCTCGTCGACAGCGAGGTCATTAGAGACGACATACAACTTGGTACAATGACAGCAGCTGGGAGAGGAGTCAGCCATGGCCTTTGTTACGAAACCAACCCAACATTCGTCTGGAGCGATTTCGAGAAATCATGGAAAACCGAAATCAGGATGGCCGGTGCCGGGGTACGAACCCGGGTCCTCGAATGCGAGTCCAGCGTGTTACAGTTGCGCCACCTCGTTCGGTGACAAGACAATATAAAATGGATGTTGGTATGTATGAAGTCAATAGAAACCGACACCGTTTGACCGATCAACATGAAAATTGCCACAAGTGTGTTTTTTTTTCATGGAGAAGGTTTCTATACTATCATTTTTACTCTAACTCGTCAAATCGCCACTAGATGGCACTGCGCGCATCAACATCCATGCCGTTCAACCGATCGCCATAAAAATTGGTATACAAAGATATTTGAACACGAAGAATATTTTAGCGAGACCCGTGTTGCTATAACTAACCACTATATGGCGCTACACCGCATATACTTCTACACCTAGCTTATTAGCATAGCATATTGGTATAAGGGATGGTAGGTTTTCGTAATTCGATCAACATATAATTTATACATACACTTGTAGGACAAGGTCTACCAGGTTCTGCTAGTATGAGCATGAGCATGAGCCGTACCGCTGTAATGCGGCCCACTGCTGTGACGTCACACGTGTATTCATCAGACAAGCAAGGCGCCGGCGCTCTGCTGAATGGCCAGCTCGTGGTGCCGCAGAGACAATGCCGACCTCATCCGCTGCTTAATTCGGCTGCGACCTTCACCGAAAACTGTCGCTGACTACTTCTCGCCTTTATTCGACTAGCGACGTCGCACCTCGCGTTTTAATTGGCCGTTACAACATAGCTGCGCTGTCTCTGTAGCGGCCGCCAGTGACTTGACTACGAGTATTTTTACCACATAGTTCTCGACTTCTAGACGTTATTAGGTATTCAACAGATAGTTTTTTTCGCTTTACTTTTTTTTTTTAATTTCATGCCAAAGTTAAACTTTACGGCGATGTACGCAAAACAGTTACGAACTTTAGAAAAGGCAAATAACAGGTCTCGCCTTAAGACTATGTTGGTAGTTTTTTTTCATATAGGTGCAAAGAACTCAAAACATTTTTAACGAAATACACTAAAAAAATTGAACATCAAGATCAATCATGCGATGCAAAATTCTATGTAGGCGTTTAGCAAAATAATGCAGCGTTCGTTCGCGAAAAAATAATTTTTATTGATTTTTGGCTTATTTTCGTAACAACATTGATAATGCTTTGGATGCAAAAATCTGGAGAAAAAACTATTAGGATTATTGCTATCAAAAATGTAAGTACAAATTATTATATATTTGTAATCAAACAAAACAGGGATTCTTCGATATAAAAATTATGTTCTTTTAAAACTATATTTTCAAAATCACTGTAAAACAACCGGACGTGGCGTAAAGAGGCTGTGTCATCTCTTGAGTAAAAATTTTCCATTTTCATTTAATAAATTAAAAATATGACGAATTATCGGCAATGTTTATTAATAGGAATATTTCATTCTACGAATATGCGCGTATTTATGGATTAAACAGCTGCTAGGCGTTATTTAGTCTATTACATGTTGAGGGCTGATTATTATATTAAATTTTTAATTAGAATAATAATTTAATTTCAATTTGATATTACGCATACAAAGTGCGTAATGAAAGGTAATGTATCTAGCTACGTACCTACTGATACATTTTCAGATATATGTAGCCAAATTTGGAGAAGGGAAGAAATAAATTAACGTTCGGCAAGCTTAGCTACACGAGCTCTTAACTAGCCTATCTTTAAAATTTATATCCCGAAAACTATTTCGCAAACATTTAGGGTAACTATTAATCTAAACATACAAATATTTCCTTATTTTCTGCAATTTGTAACAATTATAAACACAGTTCCTAGCGCAACTGCATATATGTCTTGAAGTATTTCTTGACGTTTTATTTAAACACATATTAACTCATTTCTGTTCGCGAATATTGTTTTAAATCTGTATACAGCAAAAACACTGAAATTGCAATCTTGTGACTCAGCATATGCGGAAATTATGTACTCAGTTAATCCTCAAAGAAAAAAAAAGCAAACACAAATTATATCAACAAGTAACAAATATATTTGATAATATTTTTCGTATCCAACGCTGTTGCGTTTGATCCTCCATGAATATATGATATATTTGTAACATGAAAGTTTTAGTACACACATGCAAGATTGTGCTAGAACCTCCTGATTATCACCCGGACATCAACACTGACGAATTTTTACACTAATTCATTAAATTGAGATAAAAATACTGTATTTGCAAATAATGCGACTGAACCTCACTCGTTTTATAAATGGCTTCCAATTGTGTTTTAAGATGACGGCACTGACGGTTTAATTCTGCAAGCAGTCTTGTTTGGCGGTATAAAGTGCACATCCACTACACACTGAAAGATTTATAACTGCCAAGGCTTCAAACCCAGGTCCAATTAAGGTCCCGAGACCAAAATCCTGGCGTGAATGATGTGGCTCGTAACTACCCATGGTAAGATACGTTATCATTTCTTCACAAATAAGCAGGATTTGGGAGTATCACAACTTAAAAGTTTATCGGTGAAAAGAACACAAACTTGAAACTATGTTCCTTCAATTTAAAAATAATACAGCATGCTTATAAGAAATAATGATTTTGTGGACCTTACAATGGCTGCTGTAATCCCAAAAATATCACCCAGATTCATAAGACACAAAAGTAGATGCTTATGTTGGCCATTATTACATACTATACACAAATAAAATTGTACTGACACAGCTTAACGGCCCACATATATAAGACCTCGAAGATAATAATCCACTCCAGTTTAGCGCGTCGCATGTAGAAAGGATACGGTTCTCGTCGAGCGTGACAGCCTGGCGCTTAAGGACTCTGCCTGCCTCAGAGCTCCGGCGGCAGCAAGGATAGAGCGTTACAGGTTAAATTATATTCCTAAATATCTCGGTCACTTTCAAACCTACATATATGCCACCACTGACTTTTTTGTTCAGTACGATACGGCCCACACTGCTACGGAATCTTTTAGCAAGTTATATCAATACCCTGAAAACTATGATCAAATAAGTGTTTTCATGCCGATTAAACACTCGAAACCCTGTATTCATAAAATTATTTTCACATTTTCGTTTACGTCGCAGTATTCTCCTCTTATCTATGCAGAAAATTGTTTCCATCCGAAAGCGATATCTCAAAAGGTGACAGAGGTACACGGAATTTAGTTTAACATGTAAAACCCTATCCTTGCTCCCGCCACGTTCCGAAGTAAGCAGAAGCCTTAATGCTACACTGTTTCCGCTCCTCAAACGCGGAAAGTTACGCCCGTTTCACAGAAGTTTAATCAATCTTTTTTGAGAGAAAAATAGAAAAAATGTTGAGACAAAATAAAAAGGCCGCCTTTGTGTGACTCTCTTGGGATATTGGTTCTCGTTGAAATTACTTAAGTAAACTTGTTAAAAGTAAGGTAATAATGCTTGTCGCTAGGCAACCTGTGTAACGTAAGTTAGGCGGTTTATCTACCACCAGGCGCAGTGATCCGACGGTACTTTTGGTAACAGCAACCATATGTTTTTCTACACGCGCAAACGTGTGCGTGGGTGATTTATATATATATATATATATATATATATATATATATATATATATATATATATATATATATATATATATGCGCACCATTATCATTTGTTACAAAGACTACTGATGTACTCGTGTTCTTAGTTATGTAAAATTTCAGGGAAAATACGTAACACTGTAGTGTTAAACTGTGTCTGGAATGTTGTCAATATTTCCTGTCGCTACTTTCTACACACAGAAAGTGGATTCATTGTTTCAGCTGCGGAAGCACCAGCAATAAAGACGTTCTGCACAAACTAGATACGCCTTTCTTTGTCGAGCGTATTCATTTCGTTCCCCATTATTTATAAAATCTGAACAATACAACGGTACAAGCACTGTTCCAGTCATAAAAACTTGTTCATTGAAACAACTAAAATTATACATTTATCAGTGACAGAGGGTTTATACGAGAACTGCTATCACGAAATGGCAAGTAAAAACAAAAGTAAAGGAGAAAACTGCCGACCGGATGTGTATGCGCGTTTTGGAAGCGTACATTCCCGACTTCAGCTCTGAGTCACAGCTGCCGGAAGTGCCTTGTTCCAAGCTGCCGAAGTCACAGAGATAAAGTGTATCAGCGGCAACACAGCCACACCACTCTTCCTCTTCGACGGATTGGCGCTAAAGGAGTTGACACAATTAAAAATTAGGCATTAAACTCAAGCAGTAGAACTTAAGGTTTATTTATGATGACAAGAATTTCTCAGCATTGTCGTGGTACAGTGTTGTTTTCTAAAAAGTGTGGGTCTAAGAACGTTGTTAGTTTCCATGAAAGTGTACTGTCAGTGATATTTTGGTTAAATTCCACAACAGAGGAAGCAATGAGTCATGAAGAAAATAACTCGATAATTTAGTGGATCTTGGTGAATTTTATATTTATTACGTACAACTTTCTGCTCTTTAGTTATGGTCCGACATATTTTGACGTGCGATGCATTGTTTTCAGCTTATTGCCATTTAAAAATGTTGTTTCCTTTGAAAAATCCCGTATAGAAATATTCAGTTCGCTTAATTCGAAAGAAGTAAATTTTTAATGTAATATGAGACATTTTGTGTATTTATGTTTTAATTTTGTTCTCCATAGTTTTTGGCATACGATGTGCGGTTTCTGTTTTATTGTACAGCGGCTTTTTCAGAACAAATTCTCCAAAAACAAATGCTGATTTTATGTGAATTAGTATGAAATTATATATTACCACAAAAGCTAGGCACTTTACCATTGGATCTGAAATATTTTTTCCTGTAAAGTGCGCCGTTTTCGATTTATTTTATTTTTTAATATTTGTTCCGGGACGAATACCGTAAAAAATAAAATAATTTATAAGCGGATATTCGTGAATTTTGGATATGTTATGGTAAATTTTGTACTCTTTAATATTTGTATGTACATGTTTTGTCGTGAGATGCACCGTTTTCAACTTATTAATTTTTTCCGCATTTTTTCCGGGACAAATCCAGGAAAAAAAGTAAAAACAGGAAGCAGGATTGCGCTGGATTTTGAATATGTTATTTTACGAATTTTTCTGCGAATTTTGATGTAAAAAAACCTTTTCTTGCAATTTGTACATGTTTTTTTCGTATCTTTCCTGGATTATAAAGGAAAATGGGGCAATGTGTGTGTTTGGTTATTCTCTGAGAACAACGCCCCCCCCCCCCCCCCCGAGGTTAGTTCAAGAAAATGCTGAAGTAGTAAACAGCGCTATTTTAAAAGTCCTATCTAGATGCCGCGTTTGAGGTACAGAAACTGGCATATAACAATGTCTAGACTGACTGGTGCGTCAACAACCTTTCGCCTTTAGGCGCAGGGCGTGAAAACAGCTTGCAATGTTTACGTCATTGACTTTTTCCTATGGGACTTTAAGCTGTGACTCTATTATTTTATTGACGGAAAGTTCGTAGTAAAGCCCAGGGTGTGCTTCTCTGGTTTTGTTTTACGATTCTGGTTAATATGTTTTACGTGACAGCAGTCTGAAAAAGCCGTTTTTAGCCATTTTGAGATGCTCCGATACCACGTTCCTAAGCATGACACCTAGAACAAGAAGTTACAGGCAAACCTGATAAGCATGAAAGTTAAAATCGTTTACGTGCATCTACAAATATTAAATAATAATATGATTAATATCACTTTACACATATCATAAAAGTTAAGTCAGCTCAATAAGTAATATAAGCGTACCCAGTGTGATAACATTGAGATAATATTGGGGAACAAATGTTCTGAAATGTCTTTCTATCAGAAAAATAGAGAAAGGCAGCCGTTTTAAAAATATTACCAAAGTATGATCCAAAAACTCTAGTCAACTAGGTAGAATATGCGTGCCAAGATTATTAATGTGCTTCCGAAAAATATTTCCTAAAATATTTCATAACAAGCTAAAATATAAAAATTTCCGCCATTCTAAAAATATGAACACGTGATTATTTAAATACACAAAAGTCAAGTCAGTATGATAAGTAGTATATGTGTATTAAATTTGATAAAATTCGAAGGGAAAAATTATTTCATCAGATCAGTCGAATTATTCTAAACATAAAAAAAAATTAATAGACTACTGTATTGAAAATATTAACACAAAGTGAAAGAAAAACGGAATCAAAAGTTAAGTCCGATTCCCAAGCGGTATATGTGAACCAAAATTATTAAAAATGGGAAAAAATGTTCTCACGTAAGTCAATTTAAAAAAAAAATGGCCGCATTTATATAAATATAAACACAGGATAAACGAAAAACAGAAAAGTCAAGTCAGCTTTGTACGTAGTATACGTGTACCAAGTTTGATGAAATTCTAAATATGGTTCCTTAGAAATCTAGCTTAATCTAAAAATGTTAAAATGGCTGCCATTTTGAAAATATAAAAAGAGCGTAACATGTGTACAAAATCTAATGAAATTCTGTTCACTGGCTCAAAAGGTTTAAGGGGGACACACACACACACGCGTACACACACATGGAGGTGATCTCATAAACCTACTTTTTCCTTAGGAAAATAGGTTAAAATAGAGAAGCATAGTTTTAAAATATGTTTTCTGTTCGTAGACAAAGATCTAAAACACATGTTTAGTAGCCTTTCTTAAAAAAAAAAAAAACTTTCTCCTAACACGCTGCAACAAAACACATGCGCCAGCTGCATATGGTCCTTAAGTATAGGTGGTACACGATAAAATGAGCACGTTTGAAGACCAGGCATCTTGTCTAGAACAATAATATAAGAATGGTATTTCATGTGATCTCAAGAAGTAAACTTTTGAGTAAGATACAATCTATACACACACTTTGATTGTTATTTAGAGTGGTTTGTTTCTTCTAAAGAGTGGCACGAAATACTATATGAAAGGAAAATTTTAACTAGGGTTTCAAAAATGATAACTTTATGCTGAACCAGCTATAATAAAATTTGCGTATGAGTGGGTGAATTCCAAGAAGTGAAAAACTCAGTGTCCCACCGGGACTAGAGCTTAATCCGTAAACTACATACAAGAACATAGTTGCACCTGAATGTCATAAGCGAATAACTTTTTCGAAGTCATTTGTTTACCGAAAATACCCGAAGTGATATTACGTGAACTCATAAACATTATTTATCACATGTTCGTCGTGTTTGTAGGAATATGCGCACAGCAACTGTAATTTATTCATATAATAAAGACAGACAATGTCTTTTGGATATATTTATTGTATGCGTGTAAATTTATGTTACAAAGACAATTGGAGCAATATAGATTTAAATCACATAACTTAAATAGTTAATTCGAACATTATAAGTGAATATTCGTCGTCAAAATACATCAAGTACATTACAAGAGCCATTGCGTCGAAAAGGCAAGAATGCTGTGTTATCCACTACCGGAATTTAGACGAATTTGTTAAAACGCATTTCCGTGATCTTCTATTAAAATTTCTACGTAATTTTTAGTTATACTTTTACTTATTCAATAGACGTAAATTAGATATATTAGTATGCTTCAATCGTTTAATTTTCTTTCATTGTATTATCGTAGAACTCAAACATCGAGTATATTTTATAAAGTTCGTTTTCCTTACATAAACTGTGGGGGTTGGTAGATTCATCCTTCGTTATGGCTTTGTCAATCATGACTCGTGGTGGAAGAATACACAACTTACTGAATAGGCATCAACACATTGAGAAAAGTTTAAGACTGTCAACAATAATAACTGTGGTCTCCGACGTTTACTTCTGATAGCGGTATTTTTCGGGACAGGAAAGTTTCGTGGGATCAACAACCTGCAGACTAGATTCCACAGTTATATGTACACACGATCTTCTGATGTCTTTCCAGTCCCTATAAATCTCTCCAGTTCAGTGCCCAAAACCATATGATATACGTATAAGTGCAGAAATTTATTCGCGAAATTTTCCTCCCTTTTATGGTATCATTAGGGGCTGAAAAATTTTGCGAATTCAATTACCTGCAGTGTAGAATCCATTGTAGGCCTACTATGCATACTCAAGCCCCGACTATTTGTCCACTAGCTGCTTCTCAGTGGAACAACAGACAATGAACGAATAGACTGGGCTTGACTGTGCACAGCACAATGGATTCTAGCATGTAGGTCATTGAATTCGCGAAATTTTCCTGTCCCTAGGTATCATACATAAATGTACTGTGTTTATAAGTCACACAGCCATGTCCACACAAACATATGGCGGAAAGGTGCAAATATGCTGGAAGAGAAAACAAAGAACAGCCACGAGGGTGAGGTGGATAGGACAAAATGTTATCTCAAGGCAAGCACTGGCTAACCCGAGTAAAATTTACACACGTTAATGCCGTGGTCAATCATTTATTTCAAACAATTGCAAATAACTCGAATATTTTCTAACTAAATGCTTCGAAAAAATTTGAGACTGTGTACAGTCAAACCATACACAATTTTACCAGAGTTCTTTTTTATTAATGTACCATTTGCTAGCAAAAAACTTTTGCTTCATTTTGTCTTATTATCACAACGAAATTTGTGATATTTTAGGAGCAAAAAACTTAAATTCCGTTTGGTTTATTGCAATAGAAAAATTCATATGCAAACAATGATATATTAGTGTTAAAACTGTAAGAATGAATTTTTTATGTATGAATTAATTTGAATTTTTAAAAAAAATTTCGATATCACTGCAAAAGTAAAAAGTGAGGCCTTAATGAAGTCAAGAGACCAACTTCTCGATCTAGTCCTGGTTAACTTGCTTGAGAAAAGAGTAAGCTTCTGTTAGAAGAAACTGGCCACTTCGCGCGAAAAAAAAAAAAAAATGGTTAGCAACATATATTACAAAATCCACAACGAAGTGGAACTGAAAGCATAGTGTTCAAAACATCGAAAAACCAAGCAGGAAACAATTATTTTCTGGGGGACAACTTTGTCCAACTCAAAATTTTGATGTTTGTGTAATTAGTGAAGAAATATTCAAAAGTTACGTAGACGGTCCAAGAGAGTTTTTTTAAAACTCAATTCCAAATTTCTATTCAGTCACCACAAGAAACCAGAACTAATATTTGATTCCTACGAGTTAACGCCTTAAAGAGCCAAAGTAACCCTGATGTTCGGCATAAATAACGATGAGTAAAAAATGTGCTGCGCGCGTTGTATTTAGCTAAATATTTAATGACTGAACACAATATTTGTTTTATTTGTTTCCGTCATCTTTAACCCATGGAATGGACTGTTTGTAGGCGTTTCGACTTAACCTGGTCATGGGCAAAGCCTGGTTACATGACAGAGCAAACATACACTACTCCAGCTGGTGACGGTCTTGATAACCGCCCAGCCTATGTTAAGGGCTGACAGAACGAGCTGAGGCAGTCGAAGGCGAACCGGCCATGTATAAGCGGTGACGGCATGCGAGGCGTGGGCGTGTTTTTTGGATCACCGCTCCTGAAATAATGCTCGGCTCACGACCAGAGCCCTTGAAAATGAGGGGAGGGGTGTGTGACACTTGTCTATAAACAATATATCTGTATGAGGGAGGGAATGGCGTGTTTGCCGACACACATGACGGGCGAGGACGCAGTCTGCGCCGTCCTCCCTGCGGTCTGGGTAATGTCATCGCGGGAGCAGCCCATAAAACTGGGTCAGCCGTCGACGCCTGACTCACGCATACCAACGTACCGACGGTTTTTTCTTCTTTCCCCCGCTGTTGCATGTCTGTCGCGCAGAAGCCAAACATGCGCCCTGCACGCGGGCAGGTTCAGCCATTGAGTAGAGATAAAACCATGGCGGACGCCGACTGCAGCGCCACCTGGCAGACAAAGAAGAAAACGAAGTGCGACGCCAGCACCATCTACATGCCAACGATCGAAACATGACGTCACAGATCATGAGCGGGAAAAACAAGTGACAGTCGAAAAAACATGACGTCACAAGAAGACGACGTAAACAAACATGGCGGCTGCATAGAAGTCGATGAGTGGGAAAAACAAGTGACAATCAAAAACCAAAATTAAAAATCCAAAAACAACATGGCGGACGTGGCGTTATAAAACATGGCGGACGTGATATAACAGCGGCCGTCTTGATTACGTCATCAGCGGATCCACGGCTCCACAGCCCCAGCCACTGCACCAGCTTGCTCATTTCCCAGCAACCCCGTCTTCCTTTCCCCTTCTATCAGGAGTTTGAGCTCGTGTACTTCCCTTCAGAGTCTCCTGGCACAGTTAAGGGGTATTGATCCCTACCACCTTGGATTTATCTGTTTCTTCTCGATAACTTCTGTTCCAGTCGATGTATGAACATTTTTGTCACGACAAACTTAATCGATTTTCTGTAATTGCTGAAACCATAATATATTCATTATTTTGCAACGGGAAACAGATAAAAAGGAAAAAATTGCTTTATTTACGGGAATGACTACAGACGTCGCAACATTAACAGAAACAATGCCATATGGATTCCAAAAAGTGTATGAAACAATAAACTATGCCTTGTCAGCATGAAAAAAGTAAAAGAATGTGTATATTCCCTGATTTATAAGAAAAACCATAAAACCGATCTGACAGGGATCAATCCCCCTTAAGAGCCCTACACAGCTGGCGCATGAATGAACACTGTTGCAGCGTGTTAGGAGAAAGTTTTGAAAACACATTATTATTATTTTTTTTTTTAAGGCACCATGCTTACAAACATGGTTCGGTGCACCTCAATAGGGCTAAAAACAGATTTTTCAGACAGTTGTCAGTCACGTAAAAAAATACCAACCGGTATCGTAAAACTAGTATAGAGAAGCACGCACTGGACTTTACCACGCAATTTCCGTCAATAAAGAAGGTAGGGTCACCGCTTAAAATCCCATACGAAAGCGCTACCGACCAATCCTATGCTAGCCGTTTTCGCGCAAGGCGCATAAAGGCGATACGTTATACATACGATACACGAGTCAGTCTAGATCTTATCGCTTGCCGTACCTCAGACACGGAATCCAAGCGCCGACTGAATAGGACTCTTAAGGCTGCCGTCTACCCCTAGCACACAAGGCAAAAAACAGCTATTTTTTTCTAACGTTTTTAACACTAATTCAAGAAACGGACAAAGACGAAACTTGGTACTCGTTACAGCTGAAAGTGGATGACAGCTGAGAGAGGTAACCGCTGAAGGTTTCAGTAGAATAAAACGCCGTAGAGAGATGTGACAGCCTCCTCCCTTCATCCCTTTCCCAATGTCGGAGCCACGAAATCAAGACACCATATACATATTTTCTAACATTTCAAGTTCTAAATGTTTATCTGCTTCATCCTTTTACATTGTTATACAGTACATATATTAATTACGTATTATCTTATATTTATTGGAAGGTAAGAAAGATTGTGTTATTTCGAATCTTCTTAAAAAATGTCATGTAGTATGGAAATAATTTACTATCCAAGAAAATAAAAAAAGTGTAGAAGACTACCATTTAAAACACGGAATTAAAAAAAAATAATAATGTTGATCCGCACTTAGGAGTGCTTCGAGCGGAAAGATATTATGAATTAAAGAATTGCCGTGCACCATTGCCTTCAAAACAAGCGTCATCGAGTCCTCGATGTAGATTCCACGTGATTTTCCGAAAAAGCCCCACCTCCTGTTTGACCGAGCCACTTGTTCCCTCTCCGATGACTCCGTTGTTTACAGAAAGTTAAGCCATACCTAAGCAGTCACTTACGACATGCATAAATAACATACGGCGAAAGTACTTGATACGTCTGCGAATCCTGAGGGATGACACGTCGTGCGCACCAGAAGCAACAGATCGGAAAGTGCAAGGAAACAGGAGAACCGTGAGAAAATCCGCAGGCCACGTTTCTCAGACGCTAAAAATTAATCTTGAACAGGCCGGGAATCGAACCCGTATCGCCACAGTGGGATAATAAGTGCAACACATGTACTGAAATAACCTCGAACCTTTCATATGGCCACGTGCCCAGGTCGTCGAGTGGTGTGCAGTGCTTCGGACAATACAAGCTTATTCGAGTACTGCTCGTCGTGCAAATAACGTTACACGTGTGTATTATAGCCATTTCATGTTCAACACTACTCTTTAAAGCATGTTTTCTTGCGGCCAAAAATGGCGAAAATAGGTGTTTTAGCGGTCCTTTTTAGGTACGAAAATGTTGGCGCTGAATGTTTTAAAAGGTATGGAAGTGTACAATATACCTTTATCTTTAACAATATGTCATACAATGGTAAGATGACCACTGAATATCTCATAGAGATGACTTCTCGCCAAGAAGACTGCACGCCAGTACAGTGACTTGCGCCTAGAGGCTAGGCCTCGACCGCACACAATACGTTCAATCAGGCGGGAACCTTAATAGTGTTCAAGTGGGGGAATATCATTATTTTATATTTGCATAAAACAGTGGTAGTTTTTTAGACGTTACTAGGGAGTACATTACAAAAAAAATTAGCTCAGCCAGTTTTTCCAAGATGACATTTCAAAGTCAACATTTGCATGTTTTCAGTTCACACACCCTTCGAAAACTAATTGACATAATGAAACGAAATGATTCACAGTGAAAGTATATGTCCCGGGCGAGAGCTTTAAGTATATACAAACCCATTCTAAAATGTTTTTTATTTTTAAAAATTTTCTGAAATTTGAAACTTTTTTGTTACTTTTAGGAAATATTTTTTTAGTACAAAAATATTTTGCGTTGGATTTTCATATGATTAAAACCCCAGCCCGTGACATGTACTTTTACTGTAAATTTTTTCGTTTCATTATGTTCATTGGTTTTCGAGGGGTGTATTAACTAAAAACATGCAAAATTTTATTTTGAAATGCCATTATGGGAAAACTGGCTGAGATAAAAAAAAAAATTATGAGAGGAAAATAAACTTCCAAACAACGTCTGCAGAACTAACACTGTTTCATTCAAATGTAAAATTACGATTATTCTCCACTTGATCATCCTTAATACCACTTAACTTCAATATAATGCATATAGTCTCTAGTAAATAAACAGGCAAGTAATAAACATGTTTAACATGTCGTTAAAAAACACTTTGCAAAACGTCTACGGTAAAATGACACCGAATAAATAAAAATTCTACGTTGCTTACTGAACACACTTTGTTTCGGCCTTGCCCGAAATAGGACGCCTAGACACAGACGAAACGTTAGCAGTGCGAGACAAAGTGCGAAAACCAGCTTCTCGGTGACTAATAAGCCGCAATTAAGTCTGTGTGGTGCGGAAGACGAAGCGACTTAATGCTCCACCACCCCTCCCTCGCCCAGCCCAACATGGCGCCATGCTAACTGTCCCACTAAGCGGTTCCTTGACCTTTGCCAACTGCCCTCGGGTAACAAGAGGCGTCTTCAAGCCACATCCGTCCTTCTAGCTCTATTTTTGCTCCCCTGGGAAGCAGCAGCCCGGGAATGTCACGCCATTAATACTGGTCCCAGTCGGCTGTAGTTACGAATGTTCTCACCCAGTTCTCACACCCACTTCCTGCTGCTTCACCTCCCCTCTTTACCCTCATGACTGTTACCCACCACAATAACTTAAGGCTCGGTTTCAGTCGCCATATTGAATTATATTTTTTTTGCTCTTTTGGAATTCTGAGAAAAGGAACGTTAAATCGGCGACTATACCTCAATTTCTATTTACCTTGAGCTACAATACAAACATGGCAATAGCGCTAGTAATGTACAGTTAGGTCGCAATTTGTCATGCAAATTATGAATATAAAAAAAATTGCCACCGGCGTAATTATGTTTACAGCTAATTCGCAAGGTCTGTACTGTAGCGAAATGTAAATAGAATTTGAGGTATAATATCATCTTTAACCTTTTTCTTCATAGAATTTTAAAAAATAATAATAAAATTCAAAATGGTGACTGAATCCGACCCTTAAAGCGAGATGATTACACGCTTTCAGCAAACGTTCGTTCATAAATTAAAAAATCTACTGTCTCGCCTGACGGAATAACAGAACTTTTTTGTTTGTTATTATAGTTGTATACAAATGTGTTACTAGTAGCTATATACAAATATTTGCTATAATATTCATTTATTAAATTTGAAACTAAAGCTAAATAAAAATTAACGAACTATTGGTGGTTTGTTTTCAAATACTGTTTGGCCTAGGATTTAGATACATAAAAATTCAGCGGTAAAAATAAGTGTTTTCTGATCGTGAAGCTGTTGGTGTTACCGTAAAGTATGTACACTGAATACAGTGTAGATAAATAATAAATGGACAGCAATCCAAAAATATATATGTACGGTTTAAGGTGTTATACAGTATTGTCCAGCCATACATTACTTGGCAATGTCCAACAATCATATTGATCAAGTGGTGTGATCATGTACGAAGAAGTTTTCGACGAACAGACATGTTCAGTAATTGTATGCATTTTCACTAATTTACTTACTGTAGAGGGCATCTATACATTTGTTTCAATTAGGAAGTTGGCACCTGAAGCATCACTGGTTTTAAAATACGATGCTAATGTAATTGGTATCGGAACTACATAGAACATGATTACGAACTTACTAATAGCATAATTTCTAGTCTAGAAGATCATTAACATTAATTAAAAGATTAAATAAATATTTGACGTCCATCCTTCTACAAAATTACATTCGATTTTATGTGCCTAAAAAAGTATTTATGAAAAGTTGTATATGAGAGTCCTTAAATTTGGCGTATCAGATATGGAACAGGTATCACGCCTGTATTTACTTAAAAAATAACGGTAATTTCGTAAATTTCCGGTATTAAAATATTACTTTCTACGCAAATGTATGGGTAATTAATATGATTATTTTTATATGATAGTATGGTGGTTCCTATACTTAAAGCAGGAAAACATTATAAAATCTCTCTGAACCTAAAACACTCAACGTGCATGTACTACCAATGTTCAAATATTCCTATAGTTAATTTTGACAAAAATTTTGCAGGCATGAATTGGTGTTCTGACAGGAAACAAACATGAGACCAGTTTCACTGCAAACCATACCAGGAATTAGAGTGTCCCATATTAAGGGCGTGGCTACCGAAATGTTCATAGCCATGTTTTTATTTTTATATTTGTACCAGTTTTTTTCTTGTTATAGACACACAAAATGTGACTAAATTTTTCTCTTACAAAATTTTTTATCTCGCATAGTTTTTTGCGTAATGGCTCGTTGAAACAAAAATTTGCATGTTTCCGTTTTAATAACGACACTAAAACCAACTCACTTGCCAATCTGAAAAAATTCAGAGTGAATAACGATGTTGTATGTTACAAATTCAGCAATGCTAAACCACAAAATAAAATATTTTTGTATTTAAATAAATTATTAAATTTTTTACGTTTTTATTTTAAATTTAAACATATTTATTTTAGTACAAAAGAATTTATTCTCTGTTTTTATGTGCGTACGTGACATTATAGCCTGCGACGTCTTTATCAATTGTGAATTTTTTTTCAGTTCGGTATGTCAGTTGGTTTTCGTGTAGTCCTTAAAATGGGAACATGCCAATTTTGAATTAAACAAGCCATTACGTGAAAACTATGAGAGATAAAAAAAATTCATAAAAGCCAAATTTAGTCACATTTTGTGCCTAAATTCAAAAATATCTGGTAAAAATAAAAAAAAATTAAAAAAAAGGTGATGAAAATTGCTGTATGCCGCGCCCCTTAAACGAGAACCTTACTGTCACCGAACTGTTCTAAGTAGACTACTTTCTTTTACAACCAACGTCACAAAGTGCATCTTTAACAATTTTGAAAAACATTTCAGAATTGCCATTTGCGTAATATAATTTTCAATATTACACACAACTACTCAAAATATATCAAGCTAACCAATTTTTAGCTGCGTTCGGTTTTATACATGCGTAATTTAATTTAGTTTCTAATTAATTGTAACATTATCGTTGATAAGTTGTCCAACGGAGGTGTGAAACTTCGTAAATCTTCGGGCAAGGATTCGTTTTCCCCATTCCAGTTACGTAGACCTGGGCAAAACTGACCTGCCAGCGAGCTCGTAACTGTCTTGTGGACGTGGAAGTCGTCAAACCTCCTCCGCACCGCGAGTAAACAAGCGAACAGAACACAAACAACACCTCGGCAAGCTTTTCCAGACGCCCCGTCCAGCTACTACGAGGAACTGTGCCTCGCCCACGACATTCCTCCTCGGACTTCTGCAACCTGCGTAGCATCATTCTTTCCCCCTACCATTTTCCTTTCATAGACTCCTGAGCAAATACACTATAAACCAATACCGGACAGCTTGAGTACTTGGGCGAGAAATCTGATTGTGTTGTCACGTCAAGCCATCAGAGAACAGCATCCTACAAAAAAAAAAATCTAAAAAAATTCTAAAAAAAAAAAAAAAAAAACTTTATGGAGAACACAATTTCTTTGCACGGTGGAAGTATAAAACAGCATTACGACAAATACGTGAACATTAAATAAAGCATGTTAAAATGTTAAAAGAAAATAATTATACAAAACTAATATCAAAATATGTGTTAATTTCACCTCTTTACGCCAGGTTAATTTTCACAAGCTTACTTTTAGTATTTGCATAGAGCTGTCCGGTATTAATCTCTAGGATATTTGTCCTCAGTGTCCGACTGCTTGCCTAGGTAGTTAGCACTCCCACCGATGAGTTAAAAAGAGTCCTGGGTTCGATTCCCGGCCAGGGAAGAGAATGTACAGTTATCTACCCGAGTTCAGAATATTCACTAGATCGCGACTACTTTTTGTCAATAGGCTTCTGGGTTGTAGTCGCATTTCTTCCCACGCGACAAAGACAACGGCCTACTAACTTGAATAATATAGCCGATAACTAGAGCCACGATTTTATGGCGAAAAGATTTTTGCAACATTTGGTTTCGATGCGTCATGTGCACACCTGCATCTCTGTTATATCGTCTATGATTGGATTATTTAACTCTCACTGGCTTTGTCAAAATATGGACGTACAGACTCACAATAATCTTATTCTGATTGGTGCAGTCAAATGAGAAACGTATCTGAACATAGACACGCTGCCAATAACCTTGAAACAGAACTGCCGATGTGCACGTGAGTCACTGAAACAAAGTGTGGCAAAAATCTTCTCGCGACAAAATCGTGGCCCTACCGATAACTGTGTCTCTTTTCAAGAGTGCGCGCTGCAGGTTGAAGTCCAGCTGTCGAAGAGGGAAGAGAGAGGAGGTGGGTGGACCAGCCAATGAACGGAGAGTTGAACGTTGAGGCGGCGGGCACTATTTATACCCACTAGTAAACACGGCCCGGATAAACGAAGGAGCTCGTCGCGGCTTGAAGAAGTATCCCCGGTGGTACTCTGGCGGCAGTATCCCGAGCCTGCACAGACCATAAAACTCGCCTCAGTTTGTTTGTCCAGCTACTGCAGGTGTGGCGTGCTGGGGTAAAGCAAAAATGTTGCAGGAGGACGTTACTTCTTGCGCACCAACCACCGTCGTAAAATAGCGCCCGAGGTGTCTTGTCTCTAGCCGCTGAGACTGTGCCGCATATTCGGCAATCATCGGAGTGTCTGCCTATGGGCAAATATTTAGTCATTGTTATTCCCCAGCCTAACAACAAAACAGTACTTCAATTCAGAAAACAGCCTTTTTTGACATTTTAACGTGTGGCAGTGGAAAGGAGGGGGGCGAGCAACCCGAACATTTCCGATGATTGCCGAACGTGCGGCACAGTCTCAGCGGGTAGACGCACACCCAAAACTTTTTTGCTTCCGTCTAAGATCGTATTGCTTCTTGGGTGTCACGTCCCATGTTCGGACTTACTTGGCGTATGCCACGGTTTAACACATGGTTTAAAGTGACGCATCACAACTCGAGTAGGAAATATTGTTTTGTATTGCTCAATTTTTTAGAAACAAATATTTAAAATGTATCATTAGACCCTATCGTAATCTAGCAAAATATATCGCCTTGCTATATAATCATAAATCCATAACATCTGATCAATACTGCTGATGATACTATTATATTAGTATTATGAATATATTCTCGACTTTTCAAGGACATTACGTAGCACGTACCTATGTAAACATCGCTGACTAATCGATAGCATTTGTAAAATTTTAAGCACTCTTGTTTTTTTTTTTTTTTAGTAATTCCAACTGAAGTATTTTTGTGGTACATAAATAGAAAATTCAACAAGCATTATGAGAACCCATTTTAATACCTCGGTGTGTGTGTGTGTGTATGTGTATATATATATGTATATATATGTATGTATATATATATATATATATATATATATATATATAGAGAGAGAGAGAGAGAGAGAGAGAGAGAGAAAGAGAGAGAGAGGGAGAGCATTTGTTAGTTTTTTTTTTTTTAGTCTGTAGTTTTCTGCATGCTGTGACCAAATGCTTGCATCTTAATCACACACGACACGCAATTAACACATTTTTATAAAAAAAACATACGTGTATATATAATTCATTGTTTTCAAAGATTACTTAGGGTAGTATATCTCATATTATCATACAATATTACTCTTAAGTGCAGTGCTGCAATGATAAAAATTAAAGCCTCTGGTAGTTAGTTTCTGCTGCAATCATCACATGAATGAGCTCCATCCATGCGACCGTCTACGTACAAACGAAAGTGTGAAGTAATGCCATCACCTGATTGTATCAGTAATACTAGGGACCAACCAGCAAGGTACAGCTACTAACACAATAGCGTCCAACACATTCTTACCTAAAATAATGTCAACAAACAGCTAAAACACATAATTATCGCAAAAGTAGTATAAATAAATAATCATAGATATGACCACTTCAACAAGTACTGCTTTATACAATTTTGTATCATGTACGCAGTTATTCACTCCGAGAGCACAGTTCTGAGAGAACCTTTCAAAATTACGGTGACAACAATGCAATAAGCACAAGACAGTCATAAAACATGTAAAACATGCAGTGAGAGTCCAAAACAAGTTACTTTGAATGCACAGCGACTAAATGAGAATCCTTTCTCTTCAATAATAGACGCCTGCGTTTCTATGCAAACAACTAAAACGTGTCATTGTTATGTATAATCAATAGCTTGTAACATAGGTGCATTTGCTCTGAAAGGAACAAAAAAACATTTTCTTTGTCACAGAACACCAGCTAAAGGATAGTTTGAGTAAGTAATACATTATTTTTAGGCATTACTGGACATATGGAAACTGCTTCTGTTCTGTCACTAGTAACAAAGTACTACAAGTTAACACACAGCCTCTGTTAGACTAATAGTAAATCTACACCAATGTCACATACTTACAAATAATTTTTTTTTATTTTCTCCTCAAATATTTTAAATTTTTTTTATTTTTTAAGAGAAAGCCTTGCCTGATACATTTTTTCTCATTTGTGACATAAAAAGATGCAATATGGAAGACACTGTTAGGGAATCAAGAGTAAAAACGCCTTTATCCAGTATTATTATTCCTACGCGACTTTAAGCGCTGACCGTATAGCTCTTTATGTGGAAATAATGACGTAAAGACCTACGAAAGCTTCTATCACTTGAATCTGGTTGGTATTTTTGCAAGTAACAGCAGTATGAAAAGACCGTTTTAGTGATTTTAAAATGACCGAAAAATTGTTTCTAATAAGCATATGCCGTATTCGTCTCATATAAGATGTCCACAAACAAACCCATAACAAACAAGCCACGGAATCCTGGGCTATTTTGGAGAGTAAATGTAAGTGGCAAAGTATTCTACGACGACATTTCACGTGTACAATGTGGCAACACTGCACAGAGGAATCTTGGGCTATTTTGAGGACGAAAATGTATGTGGCAAAATATTCTACGACGTGTTACGTGCACAATGTGGTAACATTGCACGGAGAAAGTCCCTCATGTGCTCCAAGCCCAGGTATTATATTATATTGGTTACGTCGAGTAAACGTACAATCATGTTCGGACTGCTCGGGAGTTTAACCTGCACCTATAATACCCAGGTCAGAACAGTAGTAGCAAGACAAGTTTTATATATATATATATATATATATATATATATATACAGTGCAAGAGGGAACTAAATGTTGCCACACTGTACACGTAAAATATCATCGTATAAGATGTTGCGTGGTATGCTTATTATGAGTTTGTTTCTGGGCATACTGTATGTGTGTGTTGTTTCGTGTATGTATGCATACATATTCCCACACAGTTTTAAGAGTGAATTATTTTAATAGATAAACATTTGGAGACTCGTTCAGTAGTTTCGCGGTTAAATAAAAGTGCACGATACACTACAGCACTACAGCAAATAACTCAAATATTTTTTAACCAAATGATTTGAAAAAATTTCATACTGTGTACAGTCATACGATACACAATTCAGCCACAGCGTTTTTTTATAATGTACCATTTGCTAGCAAAAAAAAATATTTTGCTTAATTTTGACTTATTTGACAACAAAATATGTGATATTTCAGGGCCAAAAATCTAAAAATCCGTTTGGTGTATTGCAAGAGAAAAATTCAGATACAAACGATGACATATAAGTGTCAAAACTGTAGGGATGAATTTTTGATATATGTATTAATTTGCGTTAAAAATATTTTCGAAACCACTGCAAAAGTATAAAGAGCGAGGCCTTAAGTTACGTCTTTCATTGCCAGCGGTAACAGTGAAGCAGTGCCTAGTTACTTGGCATTCCGAATTTGTACGCTGTAAATTGGAGTGAACTTACCTGTCGCTAAAATACCATGAATACGATTTTTTACCTACGTAGGCTATAATAAAATGTTCAAAATCACGTTTTTTTATTAAGAACGTACAAATGGTCTTACTAGCTCTTAAAATTCATTCAAGATAACATTGTTCGTGTTACACTCACACATTCCTGCTCAGCCTTTGGTCTTACTCATTGGTTCAACTCGCCCGATCAACTGAATAAAATCTAACTAGACTGCCTCTGAAGAAGTCGGTACAGATAAGGAAAACTCGCTTCCACTATTCGAGGACTATAGCAGACATACGTCATTAGAATACAATGAAAACAACAAATGGAAGGAACAAAGCAATCAGGGTGTTATAGCTGGCAGATATGCAACATGTTGTGTGAACAGAACAAAGGAATATACTCACTTGTCGGGCCAGGACGGTGCTGAAGTACGTGGCCAGGATGAAGATGAGTAGCGCCAGGTACCTGTAACCACAGAGTCACTATTAAAATACCGGAACTATCGTTCGTGCACTAAAACTGCACACAACACAGGAAATACTCCACCCAAACCGCATGCTGACACACACGAATACCGTTTAAAATATTTACTTACAGCCGTCGTGTTTTGTACAATGAACAAAGAGCACGCCCACGTTGCCGGCACAGTCTGCACGTAGCGGCTACCCAAGTGAATATTGAAAATGTACCAGAATTTGCATTCTAATGTATAGCACAAATACGCCGACACACCCCTGCGTCACCTCATATCACCAAGGCCGCTACAGAACAAAAGTCCACATACACTCCACAACATAAAGTTAAAACATCTGTTTCCTCGGGCATGAAAAACTAGAATTACTAACAAGGGAACTGCACAATTTATTATCTGCGCAGTATAGTTACACTTCCTGCCAACGCTGTATATCCATTAAGTGCAGTGTTTATGATCACACAGGAATTATTTAAATTCATGGAATTACAGTAGTAAAGTAGTAATATATTTGAGCCACATGTACAATTACAGTAAAAAATTAATTGATGATGATAATCCTATAACACAGGGCAGCTTCAATCAACAGTCAGATGTGAAATATGGAGAAAAACCACTTAACATAACATCTCTATTTTTAATTATGATACGTATGAATACAAGAAACCCATATTCTGGGGCCTCAGCAACTTCAAGCAAAACTATTAGGGTCTTAGGGACTTTGCATGTTTAAAATAGGTACAAAATAAGGGACCTAAGTTAAAAATATGGACAGTTATAAGGACCAAAAGTATGAAAAAGCCTAACCAGCAGGCGTAACAGTGCGAAAATGGACACATATGCTGTGTATGTGTTATTTTATTTTTAGATCAGTGTTTGTTGCATTGTTGAGGGAAAAGTGTAGTGATGTTGCATTGTTCGACCCATAACCAAAGTGATTATAAATTTAAGTTTGGTGATTGTATTTCGTGTAAACGTGCTGTCTTGTATAGTCTCTGATACTAACTATGGAATTAATAACTGTTAAAATTATATATCCGCGGCATGTAAGCCAAGGCGCGATCTTTCTGTTCGGTGTCCTGTTATTTTGACTGAATTCCGAGAATATTGGTTGCTAAGTTTCAGACGAATTGCATGTTTAGATGCGTTGTTGTTAGTGATTAAGCCCAAAACCAAATATTTATTTATTTTTCACACCGCCATTTTGGGCTGTGCAAATTATTACGAGACTCCGTCGATTGAGAACGCGGCTTGAAGCTACAGCCCAAAAATCAGTTACGTCCTAAAGCCTGTTGTTGAACGTCGTTTCGGACCGTATAAGTTCTCTATAAAATTATATTCTGTTCACGTGCGTGGCCATGAGGGTGTAGGATAGCAAAACTATCATTTTTTCACAAGTTCCGCCACTTCCAAATAACTACATGCCCACATTTATCATACATTATATTTGACTAGTTCAGGTACAAACGAAAGGGGCTATAGTAGAGTACAATGAAACAAGCAAATAATCCTAATAAATGTCGATTCCGAAATCATTACTTTCCCCGATGTGACGTATTACGACTTAGTACATGAACACCTTATAACAGATTCCTGAGGATTCAAACTGCAGATATGAATTTGGGGACAAACACATTACAACAAATGTAACAAAATGTTCCGAATCTTCGACAAGTGTGTCGGTCGTGGCTCGCCAACACAATAGTCTCCGTGGTTCCTTGACTGAGCCTGTTGGAATTTTTTTTTGTTTGGGGATATTTAAAATCCTTAGCGTACTTCAGTTTGTTGACAGTGTCCATGAACTTGGGGAACGCATTATGAATGGTTGTCAATGCATTCGGAACACGCATGAGATTTCTGAATGTGTACTGGCATCGATAAGGAGACATGCTGAAGCTTGCTTTTACATAAATTGCGGCCACGTTGAAAATTGTTGTAATGCGCTTGTCCTCAAGTGTATATCTGTAGTTTAGTTCCTCTAGTCTATGTTATAATGTGTTCATGTACAGGCATAATACGTCGTATCGGGGAAACCACTGGTTTGCGGACATGTTTATTAAAATTATTTACTTGTTTCATTTTCCTCTACTCGCCTTTTTTTTTTTTTTTTACCTGTAATAGTCAAACATCCTGTGCATAGAACAAAGATTAAACTAACAAAGAAATTACAGTGACCAACAACATTATCGCCAAAAAAAATTTTTTTCAATCAAATCCCCACATTTTTCATGAGTCATTGGATGAGAAAAAGAAATGTACACATACACTACATGCAAATACTGTTTGTATTGTTAACATTTGGTATGCTTTAACTGTAGAAAAACTTCCTTGAATTAGAAGCTTACATGTTTTGTACGATTAGCAACGATTTATTTGTATTCAGTCAGTGATAGCAGACATATTTCACACCCACAAATTCACAACTAAACTGCTTAAAAACACATAGCATTATTACTTACAACTATAAACTTTCATAACTAGATAAAAACCCGTTTCTAACAATTTTAATTTTGTGTGTGTTTATCTGGGAAATTTAAATTGATTCCAGTTGGAGATTTAAACAAGGGACTTTTAGGGTAAATAGGGAACTGTTGAGAGCCCTGCATATTTCATTGTGGGGTGTCATCTGTGGTTGGAGATGTGACTTTGAGTCAATGAGAAAGAAGCTCCCCTCTCTAATAATAGCCACCTGTTATTTTGCACAAACAAATAAGACTTGTTACAAATATGCTGCCAACTACGAAAAATAGCAAAATCGCTAAAATTTTGATAAATACGATATGCGAAATAGTTCTTGATCACTATCCTTCATTTTCTCAATGAGAAAGGTAATAATATTTCCCTAATATGTAGTTAAATATGGCAAATACTCATATTGAAGTGGAAGTATAGGATGTGTAGTGACACACTGGCTTGATGGCCGAAGATTTATTGTTTGATTATGATTTCCAAGTTTAAAATACCTAACATTAAGTAATGAAATTTTAAACATTACGTATTATTGACCTATTGAAAGATAAATCACTATGCTGTTATAATAGATAATTCTGCAGTTTACTGAAATATGCCTGCAAAGTGTATGCGTGAGCAATTTAAACAGAATTGAGAAAGTATATATTTTATTGCAAAGATAAATGTACATATTTATTAAAAGTAGCCTTATAAACACACATAAACTCACATTGCATGACCATGTATTTTGCCAACTACTTCATATTTCAATTTATTTATTTTAAATATATTTATCATGTTTGCCGCAATGTAAGGACAGTTTTATGTTAGCCTTCCATATATTTCCGTACTGTTGACAAATTTGTATGCAATCATTATGTCTAGTTCGTAAAACACGTACATTTGTAAAACGGCCTGTGGCTTAATATGTTATGTATTAATTAATACAAAATGAAATTAAAAACTTTAATTCTAGTGCCTTATGGTTCATTAACGCAACTTGTAAAATGCAATTTGGTTGGAGTATATTACTTTTTTTTTTTCATAAAATTGTATATTAATTACAAGAGAAATACAAGTCAGAGAAGAGGCACGTATTTTGTATGTCTCGGCTGTCCAAGCAACAGTCGAGTTGACAGAACATCTGGTACATCACATTCACGCGGCACAAGATGCAGCTCACGACGCACAAAGACAAACAAAGTCCTGAAAGATTTTCAAATACGTTCGAGGTTTCTTCGAAAGAGTCCCATTTCTTCCAGAGATGGAATACGCAAGCAGAGCTTGGGCTTTCTACAGGCTGCTGAAGCTATGTCATATCAACTAATAAACATTTTTTATGCATTTTCTATAGTTGACAGATTTAATTATAACATCTTAGATTTAACCACCGTATATAAAACCCTTACGTAAAACTTGTAATAAGTGATAATAGCTCACTTGAATGAATTTTACACATTTACGTGCTTTTTTCACGAAATGACCACACTCGTTCAAGAAATATATCTTCTTGTTTGTATTTGTGGGTTAGCTACGAGTTCTTAATTATTTTTATTGATTTTTTAAAATATAAGCAAAAACTGAAAGAGAGTGAATACTTGGAAAAATGTGTTTGTTTGTCTGTGTAGGTGTGTGTTTGTGCGTGCACTTAAAGAGTATGAAAACTATTCTCCCAAATATATTGTAACGAGCCATTGGCCCGCGCAGGCACGTGACTGAAGGACCACGCCACCCCTACTCCCTGCAACTATCGCTCGCCGCATATGGCCCGGGCTGCTAGGTTGTTGGAATGTGCCCCCTTCCCAAAGCTGCCTGCTCCAGGCGCCCGACCTGCTCGGACCTAATGACGTCACAGGGACCTACTGACGTCACAGAACTGGACTGACGTCAATCCTTTAGAATGAATGGGCACCTGTCCATCACCATTTGACAGGCATTCAGCTCGGGCGTGATTGTGTGTGTGTTGCCGAAACATCGGGAAGGTTCAACTTACGTCACCCAGCCCTGTAGGCAAACTGAGAGAATGATCTGGACTTCGTCGGCGCAAGTGCTGTATAAGTAGGTTCGTTGCGAGCCGTGGGAGAGAGTGTTCGGCGATTAGTTAGTGAGTGTGCACTGTGAGAGAACGAGGGAGACCAGCAAAGAGGCTGTACTACTGTGGACAAAGGTGACTTTCCTGGAGTGGTGTGAGTAAATGTGAGTGAACGAACATGTTTAACTGTATGTAGTGGTGATTGGCGAGGCATTCTATGTAGAGACTGTGCGACTGGAGGACTGAGCGGGATAGACATTTAATTAGCCAACCTTAGAATAGCATTAGACGGTTAGGAAATCTGTATATAATATCTGTATATGTTTATTGCAAGTGTTGTGTAATTAATGTAGTGTGTTTTGTAGAATGTATAATAAATTAAGAACCCTAATTTAATTAATTTTATTTACTTACATAAGTCCTCCATCCCAAGCGAACCTGGCTGCGCCCAGGACAGCAAAGTTGTTACAATATTAATATTGTTATAAATTGCACAACATTAAAACCACCATCCTGTTTAATGTTTTGCGTTCATTTTCACGTACTTTGAATGGGATCGGCTTTAGTGCTATCCAAACAGTTACCGACTATCCTAAACGCACTGGCCCTTGTACAACTCAACTGGAGGATGTTACTTTCTAGCAATGATTTGAGTGATTCGAACTAATTCTAGAAATAAAATCTCAATGTGCGACTATTCGTTGAGTGTGAAAGTACTTGACGTGTAACATTGTGTATCTTCAGTCTTCAACGAAATAAATAAACGTAATCCCCAACCTGAAATAAATGTTTATTGCAATGTACTTAAAATTCGTATGACAACCCGTACACTAAGATTGTCTGCTTAGGTTATCAACAGATAATAATTCTCAACTTTTATTCGTAAAAATGAAATGTATAATTCTTATGTGAAGGCAGGTAAAATGTCCTGACTACAAATATCAGCTGCCTGACCTCATTAGTGCGAGATGTGCAGAAAGAAAAATTCTAAAATAAACGTGGCTAGAGAAAAGTGATGAATATTGCTGGTGTTGTACGTTTATCTTAATGAAACACCTAATCAAGAAATAAAGTTTCTCCTTGAGTATATATAAATCACAGCCAAAAACGTTTTATCGTAGAAACTCAAAAGACATTACTGGAAAAAAAAATATTAACGTTACAAAAACATTTTTACCGTCATTTCGAGCATATATAATTGCCAGTGTGACAATTATGTTGACTTTATCTTATGCGTCGTTATGGAAGACGCCAATTTACAACGCTGTTAACTAATCATTCTTAGAGTTTCTTAAGGAATTTTCTGAAAAATTTATATTGATAAAAATAGTTTTTAACATTAAAGTTTTAAAATTAAGAATCCAGAACAAACTGATACTCTGAGAAAAAGCTTAGAAGCCATCAATTTTAATTTGTAATAATGGACCCCGCCAAAATTTTGGGTGCCCCCAGTAAAGTTTTGCAGTGAATACAAAAAAAAAAAAAAAAAAAAGACGCAACCACTACAAAAGAATTTGGCGTGGTTCATACTGACAACTATTTTGTGGCCACAACTAAACTTTTTTTTTTCAGTGTACAATAGCGTTTGAGAACATTTATAATGTATTATCAAGGGAGGAAATTATAGCGCAACCATGTAATTCTAATGATCGCGATCAAACAAAAAGTATTGTGCACCTTCTTCCAATGCTCTTGAACTACGAAAATACGAGTAACTTCAAGCGGGTAGGCGAGCACCTTGAAATGTATACCCCAGGTAACATGCAGGACAAGGCTACGTACACAATAATCTTCTACATGAAACCAAATGAACACCAGCTCATGCGAAGCACGCTCACAATTACTGAATTTTAAATAGACATCAACACGGCAATAAAGTGGCTTGTAGCTTCCTCGCGCTGTCGTTACCGTGGGCAGGGAATCATGCATATTTATGCACAAGGGTTAAATACGACACCAGTTCTCCAGCGTATTCATTCCTGTCGAGTGTAAATTCATCAGTAAGGTCATGGAATGAAGAAATGCTAGAAGAGCATACATAACAGCAGTTATCGTACTAGCCGCTGACAATGTAAATACGACAATATGTATAGGCCAAAATTTCACTCTTTCGTGCACAAGTCTTTGTCAACAGATTACATCCAGCTGATTCCCTTTTAACTGGACAATTTTGAAATCTTCCTACTTTGAAGACATTAGGGTTATTTACGCTCTGTATAAAAATCCCAGCACTGTCGTAATTTCGACAGTCGGTAAGAAGCTAACAGTAAAACAGCCATTTCTTCAATTAATGTAAACAAAAACCATTTCAGGCACAAAAATGAAATATTTACATCAAAACACATTCTTAAGCAGACGAATGCATTTTATTAAAATCCATAGTGAACAAGACTGTAGAAGTACATTTCAGAATTTACGGCACAGCACACAAAGTGTTAATACATTTCCATACATACATAGTCTACATACATACATACATACATACATTATGTCTAGAAATAGCCATACAATAAGAACACTAAGCAAATCCTGGGCTAAATTAGAGACCAGAATACTAGTGGCAAAGTGTTGTACAGTTACATTTACGTGCACAGTGTGGCAACATAGCACCGAGTAAATTCTCTCTTGCGGTACACACATCTTACTACCGCCTGTTCTGACCGCAGTATTATGGGCGCAGAGGTTCAATTCTCGAACACACCAAGCAAGATTTTACTCGACGTAACACATATAAAATAATAATAGACGTGAAGTTTAAGAGGATGTTTTTCGTGTTGTGTTGCCACGTTGTCCACGATAAGTGCCGTCGTATATTTTGCCACTAACATTCTCGCCTCCAATTTTACCCAGGATTCGAGCGGTGTGCTTGTTATACGGCGATTTCTGGACACGTGCATATATATAAAGATATGTGTATACATACATACACAAACACGTAAGTACATGATGAATGAAAATAGACTAGTCCTTTAAACGGTGCCAGTGTGGGAGCACCCAAATTTTTCACCGCTACCATCGCCATTTTTTTTTTCACATTTACTGCATTTCAAGTAGTTGAGCAAATAGTTTACATTTGTTGAGAATGTTTTAGCGAAGTGACGATCATTTCTGTAGTAGTATCGTGAGTCTTTTTGTTACGTAAATCATGTTTATACATTAATTACTTTTGACAACTAAATTTAAAAAATACACTGTTGAAATACCACATATTATGATTTGATAATCTTAAATCGTGTTTAAATTCTGCGTTTTTATCAAGTGAAAGTGCGAAATAAATATAGCCCCTTGCATGTAGGCAGAAGAGCGCCTGCGAACTTATGCACCATGCGCGACATGACGGGCGGGCACGTAATCAACCTCACAGCTGCACCGATGCTGTCACCACCGACTCATAAGGCCTCTTTTATTCACACGTTCGCGTTTGCACGAACTCCGCGCATTGTACCACATCGTTTGTACATACGCTCCGCTGTGAATAAACTTTCTCATTCGACACAATGCAGTTTGAAATCGCGGCGTTGCTGCAAATGTGAACGTCTGAATAAAACAGGCACAAGGCAGCCAAGTTACAAGTTTTAGCCTAGGAAAGGGAAGATAAATAAGCCAGAGATGGAAGGTAACAAGAGTTTATTAGTATAGAGAACAAGGAAATACAGCAATACAGAAATAGAGGCGAGTGGAAGGGTTAGGGTAAGGCGAGACAGGAGATAGGTAAAGGATCGCTCTCCTTCCCTAAACCAACAGGAACTCACCGCTAGTGCCGC